>WNWK01000848.1:340000-369362 GCA_009830355.1 Cherax destructor
CTTGGATCAAACCTGATAACCTCAAAGTCCCCATATACTGTATGATTTTTGCAGATTTAGAGCTTTCTTTTAAACAACAATTAAAAAAATATATACAGCAACAACAACTACGACAAAAAAAAAAAAACACACATCTACAACGAAAAACTAAAAAAAAAAAAGTACAGCAAAAATAAAACAACAGCTGTAGCATCATCAACAACAACATCAACACTAACCGAGAAAGAAGAAACAAAAGTGGTTCTTCTTTATACATTTAGTAATGTGTACAGGAGAAGGGGTTACTAGCCCCTTGCTCCCGGCATTTTAGTCGCCTCTTACAACACGCATGACTAAACGGAGGAAGGATTCTTCTCCACTGTATATATATATATATATATATATATATATATATATATATATATATATATATATATATATATATATATATATATATATATATATATATGCTAGGAATTCGCAAGAGCAGGCGAAATATTCACAAACACTGATCTCTGGCGACGGAGACTCGAACCTACGAACCTCATGACAAGGTACGCAGTGCTTTACCGACCGACACACTGGTCCAATACCTGGATGCCAATGCTGGATGCCAAGGTATTGGACCAGTGTGGTACGGTGGTAAGCACTGCGTACCTTGTCATGAGGTTCGTAGGTTCGAGTCTCCGTCGGCCAGAGATCAGTGAATTATATATATATATATATATATATATATATATATATATATATATATATATATATATATATATATATATATATATTGAAATGACCTTTGCCAATGATCTAAGATACTCTTAACTTGAGCTTTAATATAGAATAAGAATGTTAGAAATTATGTTCAACTTATACATAAATCCCAGTGAAAAATTCTGTCAGTCATTACACTTATGGGTAAAATTAACTTTTAATAACAAAAATTAAAATGACCTAATTAGAAAGGTATTAAAATTGGTGTGTTTTAAAAAAGGGCAGCCACAAATGGAACACGACATTCGAAAATCCCAGTTTTTTTTTCTGGTTCTGGGACACAAGTGCCTCAGGCAATTAGCAGTGTAATGTGATTCAGCATTTTTTTTTTAATATTTCCCTTGTACTTCTAACTGGTTTTCTTCAGTCCTTACCGCTAAAATCACGCGTGCACGAACGCACACAGCTACACACACGAACATACGCGACCGTGCACGCACATGCGCACGGACACATACACAACAGTCAAGGACCATGTAATCAGGCTGAGGAGCTAAAGAGGGAAGCTCACAGAAGTGACCAGGAAGTATGCGAGGAGCTCAGCTCAAGATTCAGGAGGTATTCACAGTGGAGACAGAGAAACTTCCAGCAAATTGAGGGAGCAGGGTGCACCAGCAAGTGCTGGACACACTGCACACAACAGAGGAGAAGGTGAAAAACTGCTAGGTGAACTAGATACCTCGAAGGTGGTGGGCCCAGATAAGATCTCTCCGTGGGTCCTGAGAGAGTATGAGATGCACTATGTGTACTACTAACAACAATCTTCAATAAATCAATTGAAACAGGGAAACTGCCTGAGATGTGGAAAACAGCAAACGTAGCCCCAATTTTTAAGAAAGGACACAGACAGGCGACACTAAACTACAGACCTGTGTCGATGGCATTGTATATAAAGTTATGGAGAAGATTATCAGGAGAAGAGTGGTGGAGCACCTAGAAAGGAATGGGCTCATTTATGGTAAAACAAGGGAGGGATGGGTAGACTGATTTTTTTTTTTTTTGACTGTAAGAAGACTTTCGACACAGTACCACACAAGAGACTGGTTGAAAAGCTAGAGGAGCAGGAAGGTATGGATCAGGGAATAACTGACAGATAGGAAACAACGTGCACTGGTACGTCACAAGGTGTCGGAATGGGCGCATGTGTTGAATGGGGTTCCACTCCGATGCAGTTTTTGTATATGTGAATGACATGATGGAAGGGTTAGATTATGAGGTGTCCTTGTTTGCAGATGATGCCAAACTAATGAGGAGAATACAAGTGGACGAGGATCAGCTAAGTCTACAAGGGTATCTGGACAGGCTGTAAGCCTTGTCCGACGAATAGCTCCTGGTGTTTAACCCCACGAAATGCAAAGTCATGAAGCTTGGGGAAGGACAGTGAAGACCACAGACGGAATACAGCCTAGGATATCAAAGGCTCCAAAACTCACTCAAGGAAAAGGATCTTGGGGTGAGCATCATGCAAACACATTTCCCGAGGCGCACATCAACCAAAAAACCGTTGCAGCATATGGGCTCCTGGCAAACCTAAAAACCTAAAGTAAGAAGTCATTCACGACACTGTACACCGAGTACGTCAGGCACATACTGGATTACGCAGCACCAGTATGGAACCCACAACTGGTTAACTGAAAGGTAAGTCCTACGAGGAGAGGTTCAGGGAACTCAACCTGACGACACTGGAGGACAGGAGGGATAGGGGACACACGATAACGACGTATAAAATACGTAGTTATCATGTGTCGTTATCATTCTGGACAGAGCCAGAATGTTTTAGAGATGGGACATATGAACAAGGGTACACAACGGGAAGCTGAAAACTCAGATGAGCCATTGGGATGCTAGGAATCATTTCTTCAGCCTTAGAGTTGTCAGGAAGTGAAAATCTGGAGACTAAAGTAGTGGAGGCAAGATCCTTAAGTAGCTTTCAAGAAGAGGTACGATAAGGCTCTTGAAACAGGGCTAGAGTGGACCTAGTAACGAATAGTGAAGAGGCGGGGCTAGGAGTTAAGATCGACTACTGCAACACACGCGCGCGCACACACACACACGCGCGCTCTATTAGCGACCAGTGAAGAGGAGTGGCCAGGAGCTGACTTGACCTTTGCAACCACAATTAGGTGAGTACACACACACACACTCACCTGAAAAACACACTAGCCGCCTTACCTAAAACACATCTACACTAGGTGCCTCACCTGAAACACACGTATACTAAGTGCCTCACCTGAAACACACCTACCCCAGGTGCCTCACTTAAAACACACACTAGATGACTCACCTGAAATATACACTGAGTGCGTCAACTGAAACACACCTACACTAGGTCAGTGATGTTGACTCTCAGCTCATGGTCTCTGCCCTTGGTCATGGCGTGCAGTGCCTCCAATTCTGTGAAGAACATTGTTCTTTAATGTATCATGTAGTGTGTCTGTTCTCTGTTAGGCTGTGGTAAGTGTACTGATTCTACAATAAACACTTGTTATCGACTCCTCATTGAACGCTTGCTGTCCCTAAATTCTGAGCCTACACTTGTTGACCCTGACTCCTCAGTGAACACTTGTCCCTGGCTTCTCAGTCATCATGTGAGAACTAGGTTCAGGCATTGTTTTTGTTTTGATATTTTTGGTGAGTGTTAAGGAGACGAGTAGTGGCTAACCACTTCACTGGTGTTTGTACATCAGCGCTGCCTAGGTTCCCGGGCAGGAACTACTATTGTTGACCTGGTGAGTGGTACATCAGCGCCGCCTAGGTTCCCGGGCAGGAACTACTATTGTTGACCTGGTGAGTGGTACATCAGCGCCGCCTAGGTTCCCGGGCAGGAACTACTATTGTTGACCTGGTGAGTGGTACATCAGCGCCGCCTAGGTTCCCGGGCAGGAACTACTATTGTTTACCTGGTGAGTGGTACATCAGCGCCGCCTAGGTTCCCGGGCAGGAACTACTATTGTTTACCTGGTGAGTGGGGTAAAGGCAGTAGAATCACTTTACTCCTGACTCTCCCAAAGTAATCCACTGGGATTAATAACCAACCCTAACTTTAACCCTCTTTATAATTACCACACATTTACGTAGGGAAAACATTATCCCTGTATAGATTTGTAACTCGCTGCACAATATGTGAAAACTAATATAATTAACATAAGCCCAACATTTCTACTCATGACAAGATCGAACCCGCGTTTCAAATGTTAACCAGAGGCGCTACTGTCGTGTCAGTATCATATATACACTTGTGTAGTGTATCTTCCCTTTTATACAGCTGGTCCCTTTGCGTGTGACGTCACGGTACCCGCTGACGTCAGAGGCTCAGCGCATGTGCACAGCCTCTCATAGGCACTCTTCCTCACTAACGTTAGACCTACAGGCGAGACAGACGGGTGGCTGGACTCTCCTTCACTTACTGTAAATATACCGTAACCATCCAACAAGGAGTATCTTTGACCTCCTATATATCTCTCCCAAGACCCACGCGATACTACCACTTGAGCCACAAGTCACTCTAGTTGTCTTTCTTAACCTCTAAAATCTATACCAATTTTGTTTACAAAGGTTTACAGAACAATTTTCAAGAAAAATATTGTTCATAGACCTTTTTGACATATAACCTATTGTTGGGAAAATTAAACATTAATTCAGGACACTTCTACAAATATATTGTAGCTTTTCCCAGTGTATATATTAGTTGTTTGTGAGTGTAGGTAGCTAGGAGCTGAGGACACCTAGGTCGGTCACACAGCAACCATTACATATCTACTGACAAAGTTCATCTGTAATACAGCAAAGTTCACCTGGCAAAATATGGCGGCGATGCGGAGTTTATACAACGTGAAGTGTATTTTTTTCAAAGTAAAAACACCATATACACCATATAATTATAAAGTAATTAACATGAAATGTTTCTTTGTTTAATTAAAGTGCTCTTAATTATATACATATATTAAGAGAACCTGTAACATCGTTGCTATTTCACATTGACAAGAAACTACATCAGGGAATCGCCGCCAGTCCTGCCATCTATTGGGTCGCTTAAAGACGCTGACCTCTCCTGGTCTGACATGACTTGTTTCCAATCCTTGTTCTATCTGGAGTTACACTTAATCTCACTACCTCCACTCTTCTCCTGATCAAGTAAGGTGATCTACCAGGAGCGCTGTTTAAGGTTCTGGGGGCAATGTAGTTTGCTAGTAACGACACTGAAGTAAAATTACCACCTTTGTCTTTCATTAAAGTTATACGTAGTTAACTCTCTAGTAACTAGTGTGTTTGTTACTGCCAGCTCTTGCTGCTGGCGTGCCCCGCTAACAAGACGCTCTGATAATTGATCACAAGATCGACAGCGATTGGATATACCGAGAGGGAAACTGACGATTCCTCTTCTCTTGCTAAACTGTTAAGACTCGTTAGTCTTGCAAGACGTATAGAAGATCGTGAGCATCTTAGTTGACCAAACGATGTATATTTTCTGTACTGGAAAAATAATACTATCTATATTCTCCTATCGTTTAATATCGCGTAAACCTTCAGATGTGTTATTGTATTATATTTAAATACTTTTAAGAAGATACATTATTCAACCTTATCCAATTCGTTTATTATATTTTTCCATATTTTTTATTGTTCTGATACATATATCAGTAGTTAGACTGTTGGGTTTAGTCCTGACTCTTTCTCTTCTACTTCAGCTCTTCCTCTCACCGGCTATTCTTCTTCTGTCCCCACTTCCCCCTCGCCCCTAGTGGGTCCTTACCTGAGAGTCTGAACTAACTAACTAACTGATTGTTCTGAAAATTTTATATAATGTCGTGACGAATAGGTAAAACTGGTCAATTAGCAAGAACTCGTTTAAAATTAAGTCCTTAATAAAATTTTCTCTTATACGTTTAAAGATATATTTTTTTCATTCATGTTAATGTAAAAATTATATTGTACCAAAAGAACCTTTAACACCGGAAACGATGTAATTATTTCAAAGGTTTCTCCCTTCAAGAGACATTTGATGTGGTTTAGTTTGGCTATCTCATCAGTATGAGTCTCATCAGTATGAGTCTCATCAGTATGAGTCTCATCAGTATGAGTCTCATCAGTATGAGTCATCAGTATGAGTCTCATCAGTATGAGTCTCATCAGTATGAGTCTCATCAGTATGAGTCTCATCAGTATGAGTCCTGTTATGTAAGACTGAAATCCACTTACAAACTCTTCATAATCATGACCTTGAAACATAGGTAATGAGAGGTGAGGTTGGCTTGGGAGTGGTATGGCATTTGTGGCAGGTGTGCCAAGTGGCTGACCACTGACTGAAGTAGGTCTTTGAGAAAGAATTTAGAGGCAGGTACAATGTGCCTCTGCCCACTTTTCTTGTTGATTACTAAATGTATCCAAAAACCTTTTGAATGTCATTCTCTGACGGATTTAACTTTAGGAATTCACTTTTGTATTTTGAATAAGCTGATTTTATGATCTTCAGACGTTTTGTAAGATCTAATTTTGTTTCTAGGACATCATAATCAATGTTTGTATTTTAAATCAGCCCTTTACAGATAGTAATTCATTTTTCTATCTGCATTTCTTTCATCTGTTAGACTAGAACTGTGTTTGTAAAGAAGCCATATTGTACTTCTTTATGCACTAGAAATACTCAATAATTTCTAGCAGAATACACTAACTAGTGTTTAAATACTTCACCACAGTGAAGAGCTTTGTATCTGAAGTGTTTATGATGTGGTCAGCATGACCCACTGACCTAGTGTGGTGAGCCAGCACAGTCAGTAACCTTGAAGGGTGTGTCTGGCAGGACCTTGAGCCGGGCTCTTGATAACCTGGGCTTAAAGGACATTCGAGTGATGCTGTCTCAGCTTAGAATGTAAGCATTACTGCTGACTTGCACCTTTGTAAGCTGCTATATATATCATATACATTATACATATAAATTTCACTGACAGTCTTTGTCTGATGGGTTAGCGCTTTCTTTGATTATAATAATAATTTGTCTGATGGGTGCGCTGTGTGTGGCACGCTGGGTGTTGCTCAGTGTTCTATGCATAGTGAAGCGCTGGGTGAGTGGCACTCTGTTTTCTGTTTGAATGCGAAAGGCACCGGAATCTTGATTCCCCATTTTATGTGAGAGGCAATAGTGAGCGGCAGCTGGCCCCTACTCACCGTTCTCTCTGAGTTCTTGCAGTAACTCAAATAATTTTTAAAGACTCAATCTTTAACATTTTTCGAAGGACCATAGATCTTTATTACTTTTAAAATCACTTACAAGTTCTTGGACCACTGTGTGGCCACATCCGATTCAAACATGACCAAAAGTTCTTTTTAGGGAAACTTAACAGCCAAGTTTACTTTCTGACATAATAATACTAAAACAGATGAGTATTTAGATTTATTGACAGCTCATACTTCCTGCAGCCGTGGGTCACGAAGTCTCCTTCGATTGAGCTAATATCCCAAACCTGAATTGTATTATGGTGAGTAACTGATTAAAATTTGCCCCAAAGGAGCATATAATTCAATCATTTTTACATTTGACAATAAATGTGAAGAGTTACTGTTGTTGGGTGTAAAGCCCGGGATTCACGGGGTCTATTGTAACCCCAGTCAAATCCCATTTGAGTATGACCAGACTTACCTGGGTATTGTAACTGACCTAAATAGGTTTACTGACCCCGAAAATGATGTCCTGAGTGCTGCTAATAACCATACATCGCCATAATGTCTTATCACTCGTAACACATCACAGTCACTTTAATAACATCATTCTTATCCATGTAGGGAGAGATTTTCTCCCAATGTTCGCTTATGCCTTAGTGTACACCGCAAAAACACATTAAAATGCACTTTATCGTTATTTATACCACAGATCACTACACTCGTGTTTGTACTGTTTACACTAGTTAAATTTCCTACTGGAGATTGATATTATTTCAATCTACCGTACAAATTCACTGTTGTGCACAGCGCCCCTCAGCTCCTCGTACCCACAAAGGAAACGCTGACTGTAAGGGGTTGGGAGCAGTAGGAGGATTAAATACTATGTTTGGTTCAGTCATTTATAATTGTTTGTTATTGTCGTTGTTGTTATGGAGCGGCCATAGAGAGTACATTGTTATTGTTACTCTATCTTTTATTAACCTACAACCACTACAGTGGCGACGAGGATGGGATCATCAGAGCCATGGATAGTGGGCCAATGTGGCCTGAAGTAGTAGGGATATTGGCAGCCGAGAACGTTGCAGCAGAACGGGAATTATTAAAAGTCTACAGCAGCAACAAGTGACGGCATGGCGGCATCACAAGGAAGGTTGGAAGCTTTCGACCCACATAAGATTTCTTTGGAGCTTTGGCTAAGCTTGTTGGAAGCAAATTTCGCTCACTTATGAATTAAAGAGCAAGATAACAAGAGGAATTTCTTGCTAGTGTCACTGGGATCAGAAACTTAAGTGTTTTAGGTAATGTGTGTGCACCAGATTTACCACACACGAAGCGTTACGACGACTTGGTCGTGGCACTGAAAAGTTATTATGCAGTGAAACCAGCCTACCACCACAGTTTGTTGGCTTTTCAGCAGAGGAAAAAACGACAGGGTGAGTCCTTGCATGAATTATATACAGATTTAAAAGCGTTGGCTGTGAACTGTACCTTTGGGGGACAATTTGACCCCAGAGTGAGGGACCAGTTGTTTATGCGGTGGTGGATGAAGTGTATTTTCCTCACCTAGTTGCAAAACTATTTGACAAACTTTTGAACTTGGAACAGGCATTTGTTACAGATCAGAACTCTGCTCCTGCAGTACAAGTGATTAATGCTGTGAAATGTAAACATTGTGGGTTCCAGCACAGTAGTAGTACTTGTAGGTTTAAAGACTTTTTCTGCAATAAGTGTCATAAGAAAGGCCACTTGAGAAGAGTGTGCAGAGAGAAATCTTCAAAAGTGTCTCCTAAGGCTGTATCAAATTCGAGTATTGACAAACACAGGACAGCAAGGACACAGCAGTCACCGAGATATCCTAGAACAAAGTCAATTAAGGTGCTGGATGGCGGTGATAGTTCAGCGGATGAGGAAGTGATGAGCTTATATGCCTTAGAGGATAGAGTGTTTTCCATGAACCTATTGCCAAGAAACTCTTCAACTCTATCCCACCTAGAACTCAAGAATGGAACACTGCAGGTCCTTTAAGTCACACAAAGTTTTTAACTATCACACTACTTTTAAGACTGTCACATGCAGCTTTCTCCACCTGACCCAGCATTCTTCACCTGGCTATACCCTATATATATTCATGTTACTCATTTTCCAGGTAGATCTGTCTGTGACTCGATAAAGCCCACTGCGTGGGCGAAACGTTGTCAATAAAGGATCACATTATACTGCTTATGTGTTTATTTTTCCAAGGCAGAGAAATATGGGTTTATCACTAACAATAAAAAGGTACCTTTTGAGATTGACAGTGGGGCGTCCATCTCAACTTTATCCAAAGACTGGGTAGAGGCAGTAAAAGAGCACATTGAGCCATGTTCTAGGAGGGTAAATGCATATGATAATTGGAAAATAAACCTGGTTTTGCCAGTAAGATATATTAAATTAGAGGTGTCACAAGTGTTTTATGTAGTGAAATCCAATAATAGTAACTTGTGTGGGAAAGACCTCATGAAAAAGGTAGGGATTTACCTTGCTGGATTGGATGAATCTACCAAAATTAACAAACTAGACAGTGCTGAAGAAATGTTAGATAATTTTAGGGTAGATTCTAGTAAACCTATCTCCAGCATCGTGGCCAAAATTCATGTGAAAAGTGATGCTGTTCCTAAGTTTGTGAAAGCAAGGCCAGTACCATTTTTTCACAAAGAGATGATTGAGAAAGAATTAGAAAAATTAGTGCAGAAAGGCATTATTGAGCCTATTTCGCATAGTGAATGGTCTGTACCAATTGTACCAGTATTAAAGGCTGACTCTAAGTCTATGAGAATATGTGAGGATTTTAAATATGTAAATCAACAAATTCATTGTGAAAGATATCCTTTACCCAGGATTGAGGAATTATTGTCTGTAGTGGGTAAAGGTAAAATATTTACAAAATTAGATTTAAAGGATGCTTATTTACAGATACCTGTAGATGAGAGGAGCCAACCTCTTTTAGTAATTAATACCCACAGGGGACTTTTTAAATATAAGAGATTACTGTTTGGAATTTCCTCATCTCCTGGTATTTTCCAGAAATTTATTTCCCAATTGTTTGTTAACCTGGATGGGGTTGCATCCTATTTAGATGATATAATATGTGGTGCCACAGAAGGTGAGCATGATGTCAGACTCAGGCAGGTGTAGAGTATTTTACAAGAGCATAATGTAGTACTGAATAAGGATAAGTCAGTGTTGAAATCCAGATCTATTGAATATCTGGGGTATGAAATTTCAGGGGATGGTATTAAACCTTCTTCTCAGAAGGTGGAGGCTCTTGTGAATTTACCTTCACCTACGTCTTTAGGAGAGGTTCAGTCCTTTGTGGGATGATGACTTATTATTTTAAATTTATTAAGAACTTTTCTTTAATTTTGGCACCACTGTATGATTTGTTAAAACAGGGGGATACATTTGAGTGGTCTTCAGTGAAAGAGGAAGCTGTTCAAAGGATTAAAAAACAATTAGAGTGTTCAGCTTTGTTGACTAATTTTACAGGAGAGCATCCATTAATAATTGAGGTTGATGCTTCTTCTGTGGGTGTTGAATGTGTGTTAATCCAGGTAGTAAATGACCAGGAAAAACCTGTGTATTTTGCTAGTAAGAAACTTTCTCCAGCAGAACAGAATTATTCTCAACTTGATAAAGAAGGTCTAGCTTTGGTGTATGCTGTTAAGAAATTCAGATATTTTTTGCTAGGGAGAAAGTTTGTTGCTCGCACAGATCATAAACCATTGCTAGGGTTGTTTGGTAAAGGGAAACATATTCCAGTAAATGCAAATGCCAGAATTCAGCGTTGGGCTCTGTTATTAGCTCAGTATGATTATGAGTTGTCATTCAAGGCTGGCAAGGAAAATGTTATTGCAGATGCATTAAATAGATTACCTATTGAAGATCACAGCTTAGAGTCAGGTACACCTTCGGAATATGTGAGATTAATAGAGTCCCTCGATTTCAAACACTTATCATTTGACAAAATCAAAGAGGAAACTGGGATAGATGCTGTATTATCCCAAGTAGTAAATAATGTTAAATATGGATGGTGTAAAAACAGTGTATTTTTATCTGATTATAATTCAGTCAAATCAGATCTGACTGTTCATGATAATGTATTATTGTATAGGAATAGAGTGGTAGTGCC
The DNA here is from genome assembly GCA_009830355.1 of Cherax destructor. Taxonomy (NCBI): domain Eukaryota; kingdom Metazoa; phylum Arthropoda; class Malacostraca; order Decapoda; family Parastacidae; genus Cherax; species Cherax destructor. The sequence goes on from WNWK01000848.1 coordinate 351,075, forward strand.
TGTAAAATTGAGATGTAAGGTATTGGAGCATCTGCATATAGGTCATAATGGTATCAATGCTATGAAAGCAGAAGCTAGGCAGTGGGTCTGGTGGCCAAAGTTGGACCAAAATATTGCAGAAGTGACAAAGAGTTGTCCCATTTGTTTTCAGAATTTTAAGCCAATTTCATCTCCTGTCCTATCTTGGTCCAGCACTGGAAAACCATGGTCTAGAGTGCATATAGACTATGCAGGTCCAGTTGAGGGCAAATATTTTTTGGTAATTGTGGATTCCTTTTCAAAATTCTTAGATGTGCAAGTAACTAGTTCCATGACATCCACAGTTACTACTGAGTTACTGAGGAAATCCTTTTGTAATTTTGGGTTACCAGACATAGTTGTGTCAGATAATGTTGCTTACTTTGTATCACAAGAGCTGGAAGCCTGTTTTCTTGTTGTTTAAGTGTGGGCTAATAGTTATAATACCCCTGACGTGTAGATCAAGTGGAGCACAGGTTTCCACAATTTTCCTGCTATGGGATTAGATTTAGATTTTGCCACCGAAGTGGCTGGTTTATTGTGCACCCCATATCCATCCTGTGGACGGTAGCGCAAGAGCATATGGATACACAAAAAGCCTAGAAACTAGGCCCCAAAAGGGTTAACAATTGTACATATGGATTTATATCTACAGTTCACTTATCTGTTACAAGCAAATTTGGGGAATTTTCTTAGTATATCTGGTATCTTATTTTCATTAATAAGATATCTTTACATGTCAGATAGGTTATTATATTGTCTATCTCTGTATTCCTCAATAAGTGGACAATTAAGCACATAGTGTTCAAGACAGTGACCATATGCCTGATCACATAATTTGCATTTAGTTTGATCATCAGCTGTGTGTCTCCCAAACTGTCAGAAGTACTTGTAGCCAAGCCTAAGCCTGGCCACTACAACATCAGTTAGTCTGTTCACATTGCAAGTTGCTCCATAAACAAACTTATCTATGTTCATGTTATAGTGGGTTATATATCTACTTAGGCTTCTAACTGCATTCCTATAGCAATCATTTTAATTATTTACTTCTCTCCTAATATTGTTCCTAATGCTAGACACAGATGTACCAAAGTTATATTCTACATTCTTCTTCTGGGTACTCTTCTTGGCTAACATATCAACTTTATCATGAAGGAGTAATCCAATGTGTGATGGGATCCATAGCAATTGTACATTAATTCCTTTGTCCCGGATTTTTGAGTATCTATACCTGGCTTCTCCAATGAGCATGATTTTAGAGTCAAGCTCAGTGTCATAAGTTAGCTTTAGTGCCATTAGGATTGCAAACAATTCAGTTTGCAGTGTAGACGCCCAGTTGTTAATTCTTATGCCTAGTTCAACAGATTTATTATTGTTCTTAACTAGGGAGGTGGCAACCAGAGCAGATGCAGCCCTGCCAGAAGACTCCTGTTTAGATCCATCAGTGTATATAACTTGAGATAACTTATTACTACCAGCTAGGCGAGAAATTTCTTCTTGAGCAGTTGCTTTAACAAGTGATTTAAGGAAGAGATTACTAACAATGAACTTCTTGGGAGGGACTTGCAGGTATGTGATATTAAATGAACACATCTTCCATGGAGGGGTGAAATGCTCTTGTTACCTACAGTGATACAATTCATGCAGGTTGTAAAACTTAATGTAATTGCATGTTTTCACAATCCATTTAGATCTGTGAGTATTTACTTCTAGACATTTAGTAACGAGCAATTACTCTAGTTTTGCACTCGTTGTGCAGTTGCTCAGAAATTCTAGCAAGGAGAGAGGTGTGTCTGGTGACGTCTTGTACACATATGGTTTTAATAAAGCTGTTGTGAGAACAAGGAAGTGGAAGCTCCACTAGCCCCTTCCAAGAAGGCTTAGTTGACCCCCCTTCCCTTTAAAACTGGAGATTTTTTCTCCACACGGCTGAGCAAGCACCCCACTAAGGACACCTAAAGTGTTTATTGTCATTTACAATGTAAGCAAGCACTTGGGATTCCAAATCCTTGGTGTCAGATCATGTTGCAAACTCTCGTCAACTTCCTAATGATTTGATAATGGCTTAGTGGACTGGCCAAGGGACTCCACCACCCTATATCTACTCCTGTGCAGCGCTTAATAGGCACTGCAACGTTGAATACAAACCACCTTACCGTAGATGTTACAAGTGTCAACGCTGGGGTCACGTTGCTTGGAAATGTCCAGCTCAGTCACACTGGTGTGCAGTGTGTGTGTGCAAAGGCTCATCTATCCCAACAGTGCTATGATATGCTCAAGAAACAACAGACCGTTGCATTAAAATGTATCAATTGTAAGACCCCCAGGAGTCATGGCTGTTCATGCTGACTGTAGGGGGAAGGTTGCCCACATCACAGCCAGTTGCAATGCTCCCACCTTAATAATAATTAATAATATTTTTATTTACTACAAGTACATGTACAAGGTATACAAGATGTAGATGAATGGTTCAGAGAACCGACAAGTTGTTAAATTAGACACATATGCAACACTTGGGTATCTTTATTGTGGAAACGTTTCGCCACACAGTGGCTTCATCAGTCCAATACAAAGAAGAAAGTAGTAATAAAATGAGGAGTTTGAGGTAATCAGTCCCTCGGCCTGGAGTCGATGTGTTCAGTCCATCAATCTTGAAGTAAATACAATATAAGGCAAATAGAAGTTGCTTATATACTTATATATTCTTCAACATTTGTCCAAACCTTTGGACAAGGACTTACTTCGACTAGTGGATGATACCACTATGACCCCGCCTCCTCCTGCTTCATCTCACCTGTCTACAGTATATAAGCAACTTCTATTTGCCTTATATTGTATTTACTTCAAGATTGATGGACTGAACACATCGACTCCAGGCCGAGGGACTGATTACCTCAAACTCCTCATTTTATTACTACTTTCTTCTTTGTATTGGACTGATGAAGCCACTGTGTGGCGAAACGTTTCCACAATAAAGATACCCAAGTGTTGCATATGTGTCTAATTTTCACAAGGTATACAAGCCTAACTGACATCAATGACATACTATATAGAAAGCCCCTTGTTATGCAGAACATTTCGGTCAAATTAGGTCAGTTTTGTCTCAGGATGCGACCCACACCAGTCGACTAACACCCAGGTACCCATTTTACTGATGGCTCATGAGTGATTTCAATGTGGTTGAGCTAGTTACCCGGGGAGTACAATCACCAGAGCACCATCACATCTGCTACAAACACTAGTGACGTTGCTGATGTTGACACCACCAGCCTGGCTGCGTCAGCAGTCAGTGGGCCACCGGGCTCAGCTGACCGGAGCTTCACGCCTCCAGGTGAGGCTAGTCTTGCTCGAGTGTATACAACATGCAGTTGCACATATCAACACTAGAGAAGCAACAATTGTGTCTGAAACAACTTGAGCAGCATGAGGAAAAACTCACGAAGTGTGCAAAAAAGTACACCAATAATAAGATGGTCAACCATTATGAAAATAATATCTTTATTTACTACAAGTACATGTACAAGGTATACAGGCCCAGCTGACATCAATGACATACTACTATATAGAAACCCCCTTGTTATGCTGAGCATTTAGGGCAAATTAGGTCCTTGACCCAGGATGCGACCCCACCAGTCGACTAACTCCTAGGTACCCATTTTACTGATGGGTGAACATAGACAACCGATGTAAAGAATATTTCTACCCTCGCCGGGAATCGAACGCAGACCCTTGCCGTGTGATGATGAACAAGTTGATGAGTGTAGTGGTGGTGTTAATGATAATGATGAATATAATGGTGTTTACAATCTCAGTGAACATGAGGGTAACGGTGACTATCATGATAGTACAAATGATGAGTGTAATGTATGGGTGGCGCTGGGTGTGGAGATGACCAGGTTGTCGAGAATGGTCGATGTAGCACTGGTGTTCATAATTATACTTATAATGATGAGGGAAGTGGTAACTATGATGATAGTGATGAGTGTAATAGTGGAGAGGTGAATGTGAGAGATAGTGTCACCTGTGAATGCCATACATTCACAGAGCCGTGATCTCTGAAGACAAAGACACGCACGACGCCTCCATCATGGAGATGCACTTAGGAGATTCCGTGAGAAGGGTAATACTGTTGATGTTGATAATGTTTATTTGTTATTTAGTAAGTTTTTTCATTATGCTGAGAAAGTATATTCTATCCCAGAACTTTTATAATGGAACAAAACTCGTCTTAATGTGCAAAACGTTGATGGGGAAGTGAATTTTTAATATATAGAACACAAGAGTTAGTAGATATGAGGTTACATGTAACAAATGAGGGCAATTTAGGGGGTGGGGATTTTTCAGGGACTCTGCACTCTTGTAGACACACAACATCAATGGGTTCAGTAGTTACTTTATGAAGAAGGTCAGGAATTTTTTTTAAGTGATACAATATTCCAACTCAAAATAGAAAGTTAAAAAAACGGAGGGGCTTTATTACCATGGAGCTGTATAACCCTTGTGGTTTCGCGCTTCTTTTGATTATAATAATAATTCATTACCATGGTGTTAGGATTTATATTGGGAACTCTGCTCTTAACATATTTAACTTGTATGCTCCTGCTGAGTTCATTTACTTGGAGCTCCCAATTTGTGATCAGTTTGAACTTACTCTTAATATTGGAGATTATAATGCAAAACACAAAAGCTTTGGAAACTCACCATTTGGTAATCGTAATGGTAAACAACTTTTGTCACTCCTAAATAGTCATGATAATGTGCAAACTGTAGGTGACCTTGAACCCACACATATCTGTGGAGGCGTCCTTGATCTGTGTCTTGGCTTTAACATTACTTTTGTCAGCTGTGAGTCTTCCATTGTAACAGATATATCATCAGATCAGTTCCCAAGATTAACCACTCTAGATATTGGGTAATGCTGTCCTCCCTGGTGGGATATTCAAACGGAAATGCTTTCATGTTCCCTCTGATCAACATGACGACATTGTCGTACATGTTATAGTGGTACAATTCCTATCAATATTCCTCTGTTGAGACCTTTAACAGTGACCTTGTGAGCAGTATTCAGAACTACTTAGAACTGACAGAAACCTGGTACTCCAAACTCAACTAACTTCCATAATAATCATACCGCCTATAAAAATCATACCCATTACTATGATCCTAAACTTTGAACATTGAAATGCACTAGACCTAACCTGTAGAAAATATCGTACCCCTGAAAGGCTGAACCCCTCAAGGGAGGTTTCTTGATGCTGGCGAGGGGCTCTTGATTTAGGGAATTGGATCTGTGTTCCAGTTCCCCGAATTAAGCCTGAATGCCTTCCATTCCCACCCCCAAGCGCTGTATAACCCTTACGGATTTAGCGCTTTCTCATAATAATAATAGTGAAATCCTGAAGCTCTTTCAAACTGCCCTTGCTGCTGCCAGGGAGCATTTGACAGAGCTTCGGCAAACAGACTGGGAATAATTTGTCAATGGTCTCAATGCTCACACCCCACTTAGCCGAGCATGGAGGGATATAAATAGAATTAAGGGTACCAGAACTGGTCAGTTCGCGCACCCTCATCCTTTACGTAGGGCGAATGAGTTAGTTCTTGGGCTGCTGCATCTAGCTATGACACTTTTCCCAGTACCACACAAGCAAAATTAATGGATAAACATGATGCAAGGGAGAGGCTAAATTAAGACACATGTGCAACATCTGGGTATCTTTATAGTAGACGTTTCGCCATCCAATGGCTTTATCAATACAAAATTCTAAGACATAATTTGAAGTGAGTAGAACTATATACAAAAGATGAGGTAATCAGTCCCTCGACCTTGGAGTTTGTGTATTCAGCACCGTAGGTGTAGAGATTCTGAAGACCAGGTTGTTATTGTTGTAGGTTCGCCGGTAAATCCGGCCCGGGTCTTCTACAAATGGTGACCTTAAATAGGCGTCAGTTGATAGGGACGGGTAGCAGACGAGGGCATAGTCACTGGTAGGCGGGATTCCCCAGTGTAAGTCATACCCAAAGAGATGGGTAGTAGTAGCAGTAGTCGTAGCCGTGAAGAAGGTTATGTACAGGTCCTCAGAATCAAGATTCCATGATGTTGCAGTGTCTGACAAGATGTACAAGAATGGTATACAATACCAACAAGATGAAATTAAGACACATGTGCAACATCTGGGTATCTTTATAGTAGACGTTTCGCCCTCCTACGGTGCTGAACACACCAACTCCAAGGCCGAGGGGTTGATTACCTCATCTTTTGTATATAGTTCTACTCTCTTCAAATTATGTCTTAGAATTTTGTATTGATAAAGCCACTGGATGGCGAAACGTCTACAATAAAGATACCCAGATGTTGCACATGTGTCTTAATTTCATCTTGTCTTTATTGTATACCATTCTTGTACAAGGGCGAGACTGATTTGTTTTATGCTCAGCAAGGAAGATGACAGTAACATTCCTTTCACTAACTTTGAGCTCGATGCAGCACTAAGGGCAACTCCACGTCACTTGGGGAGGATGATATTACATCATGCTCAGATTGCTATGTCGAGTACCAGGTAATCCTTTACTTGCATTATATAACATGAGCTATGTAACTGGGGAACTCCCTAATCTTGGACCAACAGCCTCATCATTCCCATTCCAAAGCCCAATCAACAAAACGCATTTTGCTAAATATCTCTTATTAGCTGTTTGGGTAAAACATTCGAAAGGATGATTCTAAATCGTCTCATTCACAGAATCAAACAATTTTTGTTCCCCCGGTTGTATGGTTTCATGCAAAGAAGTAATGTGCATCATTGCATAATCATCTTTCTCACTACACTACCTTGGAAATAAATTGTATAAAATACCGACACAATGGAAAAATAAACACATAAGCAGTATAATGTGATCCTTTATTGACAACGTTTCGCCACTCATCTGTATATCCAACAACTTCAACCAGAACAACGGCTTCTACAACATAGCTGAACATATTGCCAAGAAACTTCTTCAACGCTATCCCACCTAGAACTCAAGAATGGAACACTGCAGGTCCTTTAAGTCACACAATGTTTTTAACTTTCACACTACTTTTAAGACTGTCACATGCAGCTTTCTCCACCTGACCCAGCATTCTCCACCTGACTATACCCTATATATATCTCCATGTTGCTCATTTTCCAGGTAGATCTGTCTGTGACTCGATAAAGCCCACTGCGTGGGCGAAACGTTGTCAATAAAGGATCACATTATACTGCTTATGTGTTTATTTTTCCACTACACTATCTTTGACCTTAAATCTCCTTTTGATGCAGCTAACCGACATGTAATCATTAGTGAACTTGTTTTTAAGTAAAAGGACACAAATGCAACTAATGTGACATTATATTGTGGCAACGTTTCGCTCTCCAGGAGCTTTTTCAAGCCGTTACAAACGATATATGGACACAGAGGGTATATATATACTCTCCAAGTGAGGTGTAATACTAGTGGTGGTAGAAGTAGTAGTGATATAAGTCGTAGTAGTAGTAGTAGTAATACAATAAGGTAGAACAATCAATTTTGCACATGAGTAAAAGGTGATAAAACAATTACATGGGTAGTATAAAATAGGTTAGACAAATATTTCTTCTGGAGGTTGGAATAGAAAAGGCCTGTAGGAGTGTTCCACATCTACGATGTGCTTGTGTTGAATTAGCAGGAAAGACTAATTCAACACAAGCACATCGTAGATGTACACTCCTACAGCTTCTATTCAACCTCAGAAAAATTTTGTCTAACCTATTTATACTACCCATGTATTGTTTATCCTACTCATGTGCAAATGATTGTTCTACTTTACTACTACTACTACGACTTATATCACTACTACTTCTACTACCACTAGTATTACACCTCACTGAAGTATAATATACCCTCTGTGTCCAATATCGTTTGTAACGCTAAAGCTCCTGAGAGCGAAACGTTGCCACAATAAATGTCACATTAGTTGCATTTGTCCTTTTACTTAACATATTGTCGGTAATTCTACCAATATTATTACATTAGTGAACTTGCCAGAATGGATGTAGGAGGATGACTTCTCCGCTGGATTAAAGGCTACCTCTCCAACAGAAAGTCTTCTGTGTTGTTGCAGGGGCATAGAAGTATAACGAAAGACTTTGAATTAGGAACCCCACAGGGAGATGTATTAAGTCCCACCTTATTCAGTATTCTAATTAACGCCTTACTGAATGCTATGCCTAGCTATCCCGATCATTATATTAGCTTTGCTGATGATTATTATAATAAAAAAGAAGCGCTAAACCTACCAGTTTGCTGACGATATAATGATTCACACCACCGAATTCTCCAACGCCCAAAACATCCTTAACCATGTACTAGCCTCGTGTTAGGACCTGGGGTTGAATATCTCTAGTGAAAAAAACAGATACTCAACAGGCGTCCTCGACAGAGGCACAGTTCGCCAGATCCAGTTGCATGATGAGTCTCGACTAGAATATGTAACTAGATACAGGTATCTAGGCTTTGAGGTCCCACCACTTGGACCTGTTGTAACGAGACTGTCGCCAATACAAAGAAAGGTTGAGATCACTTAGAGTTGTGGCAGGGTTTCATCCCAGGTATGGTGCTAATGTTAAGATTGTGAAAATGATGTATCTTGCTTATATTAGATCATTGGTTGATTATGCTCTTGTGTCTAACAGGAAGCTTGGAGGACTGGAAAAATTGCCGAACAAAGCAATGAGGATCATCCTAGGATGCCCTCGTACTGCCAAAACTTTAAATATACGAAAAGAACTTGATATTCCAAGCATCACAGATCGTGTCACTGAAAGAAATATCCTCACTGGGGTCAATATACTCAGGCAAGCCCATTCAAACCCTTGCACAGAAGCCCTCCAAACTTTTCTCAGCACTTGTGAACACTCCTCCAGATGGATCGTAAAAACTGGAACCGACCTCCGCATGAACCAGATACATGATCCATATCAAGTAAGGTAACAGTGGCACTTCCCCGCGCCATGGGATATTACCCCATTCCAAACTACTCTCCTTTCATTTCCCCACAAACAAACTTTTTAAATCCCAAATAAAGCTTCGCCTTGAAGCCAAACAGGATGCCTTAAGCTGTATTGATAGCTTAGTCACACAGCACACACTTTCACAAATTATTTATGTTGATGGTTCTGTTCACCAATCCACTGGTGCAGCTGGTAGTGGTGCTGTCATACAGAGTGATGGCTCTCGTAAAGAAATTGGAGCACGCATCAATAACTGGTGACACTTTAATTGTAATTGATTCCATATCGTCCATAAATACTCTCAATTCATTAAAAGCATTGTGGCATGCTTGTGTCAGAAGCCAGACACAGGTATGGTAGGATTGTGGACAGTGGAGTCGGAGTGCACCTTCCATCTCACATTGGTCTTCAGATTCATGATAGAACTGATGAACTGGCTAAGTTATATGCTTTCAAAGAGGGAGTAAATTATAATCTTGGGATGTCAGTTAGCAGTTTAAGAACAACAATACGAAAAGAGCTTCAACTGAACTTTGACTTGACTGAGAGAGACTGGCACCAGTCAGTCCATCTATCATCATTTTATCATGCAGGAGGAGCCACATGTCTATGGTGCATCCAACAAAATAAGCAGACTCTTGGAGGTCACTACCGTCCGGCTCCGGCTGGGTTACAATTATCGTTGGGAAGTTAAATCCCCAACACCAGATGTAGACCAAACGAAATGTAAACTTTGCCAGATGGAAAACTGTCACATCTTGCATCATTATGTGCTGGAATGCGATAAAATTAATGAATTCGGAGACAACTCACTTAGAAATGTTCAAGATATGTCAAAGTATTTTATTCACAGTGCTATATTACAAATCATTCTGGGCCGCGGGGGCGTTGATCCCCGGAACTCTCTCCAGGTAAGCTGACTTTGCTCACTGTAAATAAAGCATTACCACTTTGTGTGTGTGTGTGTGTGACCTAATTAATTAATGTTTGCATTAATAACTCATTACTGTTGTGACCGGATATAAACATGTGGAAAATTTTGATATAAATTTCCCAAAATTATAATGTATAATTTTCTGTAATATAAATAAGTGTAAATTGTGTTACTGTTGGTTTAAAATTAATTTCGAGTGAAAAAAAAGAACCAGCAGCTGCACAAGCAGGGCGAAGGAGAGGACGCCATACTGAATTCAGTGAATGGGGTCACTTTGTAATTTGCACCAGAAATTCGGCATTTTCCGAGGCTTAATTGGGTACAGGCCTCAAAATTGCATCTGGAAGATAGTGATATGTTCCTGCTGAAGAAATGGGGACAAGAAATTGGCAGGACATCAAGAAATTTCGTGTGGATGGAGGAAATAAGGGTTGTAGTCACACCTCACAGAGAAGTAAACCGTCTTTTTATGTAGAACTAACTGGCAGGTGTTGTGGGGTGATCCATCTGCATTAAGTGGCTTCCAGAAAAACAAAATGGTAAGTTTTAACACAAAGTTATTTTATAAGTTCAATACATGTTGGTATAATGTAGTTAGTAGATCCACGATTTTCCTTTCGTCAAGTCAAACCCAATTGATACAGTCCACTTTAAATAAAAGTACCAGAATTACTGGTTATGTTTTATTAAATATTGATAACTAATTTTAGGTCCCGGCTGTTGTGAGCGTGGTTTAGGGTTGTGGGTATCGAAGACACTTTCCTGTGACCTAAAGTGACTTTAAATCCCACTTACCTCAGAGGTGCAACACAAATTTGTAAGTAATATTTACCTCAGCTGCATCCTAAACAAAATATTTGTATAAACTTCACTATTACGTTCATACAGGTAATTTCTCACAATGTAAATAGTTCATTACCTTTGTAACTTGTTCATGATTGTGACTAGATATAAACATGTAAATAGTTCGTTACCTTTGTAATTTGTTCAGCTATCAAAACTTTGTGGTCTTGTCCCCGGACCCATTATGTACCTTTGTAATCTGCTGACTACCGCCCACAGGATGGGTATGGGGTGCATAATAAAGATATTAAACTAGAAACTTATTCGGCAAATTGAACCCTTGCCACATAAGCCAAACTGGACAATTCGGCTTATTAGGCACAACACACTGTGGCACTTGAGGTTTGCTCAAGGCAAATTCCCTTAAGGAAAAGAAGGAGAAGATGTAAACTAGAAAGAGAGAGGCGCTCCCTATACAGGCGAAGGCAGATAATAACGGAGTGACTACAAGAGGTCAATATATCTGAAATACGTAGGGAGGCACTGGTCAGACAAATAGCAAACATCGAATTTAAACTAAAGGAATCTTACAGGAATCAAGAAACGCGGGAAGAACTAAAAGCCATAAATTAAATTGAAATAAACCCAAAGTATTTCTTTTCTTATACCAAATCAAAGTCGAGAACAACATCCAGTATTGGGCCCCTACTAAAACGAGATGGGTCCTACATAGATGACAACAAGGAAATGAGTGAGTTACTAAAGTCCCAGTATGACTCAGTTTTTAGCGAGCCGCTAACCAGACTGAAAGTCGAAGACAAAAATGAATTTTTTTATGAGAGTGCCACAGAACTTGGTAGACGCATGCCTATCTGACATTACCCTGACGCCAAATGACTTCGAAAAGGCAATAAATGACATGGCCATGCACTCCGCTCCAGGCCCAGACTCATGGAACTCCGTGTTCATCAAGAACTGCAAGAAGCCCCTATCACGTGCTTTTAACATCCTATGGAGAGGGAGCATGGACACTGGGGTCGTCCCGCAGTTACTAAAAACAACAGACATAGCCCCACTCCACAAAGGGGGCAGTAAAGCAATAGCAAAGAACTACAGACCAATAGCGCTAACGTCCCATATCATAAAAATCTTTGGAAGGGTTCTAAGAAGCAAGATCGCCACTCATCTAGATACCCATCAATTACACAACCCAGGGCAGCATGGGTTTAGAGCAGGTCGCTCCTGTCTGCCCCAACTACTGGAAAACTACGACAAGGTTCTCGATGCTCTAGAAGACAAACAAAATGCAGATGTTATATACACAGACATTGCAAAAGCCTTTGACAAGTGTGACCATGGTGTAATAGCACACAAAATGCATGATAAAGGAATAACAGGAAAAGTAGGTAGATGGATCTATAATTTCCTAACAAGTAGAACACAAAGAGTAGTAGTTAACAGAGTAAAGTCTGAGGCGGCTACAGTGAAAAGCTCTGTTCCACAAGGCACAGTACTCGCTCCCATCCTGTTCCTCATCTTCATATAGGACATAGACAGGGATATAAGCCACAGTGTCGTGTCTTCCTTTGCAGATGACACCCGAATCTGTATGACAGTGTCCACAGTTGAAGACTGCAAGACTCCAAGCAGACATAAACCAAATCTTTAAATAGGCTGCAGAAAACAATATGAAGTTCAATTGCTCAGTTATGGAAAACGTGAGGAAATTAAAATCTCATCGGAGTACAAAACAAATTCCAACAACACAATAGAGCGAAAAACTAATGTCAAAGACCTGGGAGTGATCCTGTCAGAGGATCTCACCTTCAAAGACCATAACACCGTAGCAATCGCATCTGCTAGAAAAATGACAGGATGGATAATGAGAACCTTCAAAACCAGGGATGCCAAGCCCATGTGGACACTTTACAGATCGCTTGTTCTATCTAGGCTGGAATATTGCTGCACACTAACTGCACCTTTCAAGGCAGGTGAAATTGCTGACCTTGAAAATGTGCAGAGAACCTTTACGGCACGCATAACTGCGATAAACCAACTTAATTACTGTGAACGCTTGAAGTTCCTAAACCTGTACTCTCTAGAACGCAGGTGGGAGAGATACATTATTATATACACGTGGAAAATTCTCGAGGGATTAGTACAAATTTGTACACGAGAATCACTCCCTACAAAAGCAAAAGACTCGGCAGGCGATGTAACATCCCCCCAATGAAAAGCAGGGGTGCCACTAGCACGTTGAGGGACAACACAATAAGTGTCAGGGGCCCAAAATTGTTCAACTGCCTCCCAGCATACATCAGGGGATTACCAACAAACCCCTGGCTGTCTTCAAGCAGGCACTGGACAGGCACCTAAAGTCGGTACCTGACCATATATATATATATATATATATATATATATATATATATATATATATATATATATATATATATATATATATATATATATATATATATATATATATGCTAGGAATTCGCAAGAGCAGGCGAAATATTCACAAACACTGATCTCTGGCCGACGGAGACTCGAACCTACGAACCTCATGACAAGGTACGCAGTGGTTTACCGACCGTACCACACTGGTCCAATACCTTGGCATCCAGCTTTCGCTAGACGTTATTCCAAGGCAGCCAGCTTTCAGGCAGGAAGGCTTACAGCTTTTCATCTCATCCCCTGCATGCTCTTGCGAATTCCTAGCATTGTAAAAATCTCTAGTTGTGTCGATGCATGCAGGGGATGAGATGAAAAGCTGTAAGCCTTCCTGCCTGAAAGCTGGCTGCCTTGGAATAACGTCTAGCGAAAGCTGGATGCCAAGGTATTGGACCAGTGTGGTACGGTCGGTAAAGCACTGCGTACCTTGTCATGAGGTTCGTAGGTTCGAGTCTCCGTCGGCCAGAGATCAGTGTTTATATATATATATATATATATATATATAAAAGGGGTCCACCTCTAGTGTCAATTGTGGGACCCATTGCCTCGGAGAAGTGGATAAAAAGACTTCAAGGAAGAATATTTAGATTTCTTTCTGAAGCCATTTGAATATTCCACTTCCCCTACTACCCCATCTTTTTTTTATACAAACTTTATTTCAAGACAAAATACAAAATACAATGGGGAGTAAAACAACATAGATAACAACTCAGAGCTACATGTCAAATACTTCGTCCAACTCCCGGCAGTGGGCCGCGTGCCCAGAATACTGCAGGCATTTCCCTCTGGATCGCAACACTGAGTCTCTGAAACAGGAAGCTGGTCGCCCTGTGGTCCTTGGTTTCTATGATGAGTTTTCCACCCAGCTCCTTGAGAAACTTTAGAGCACACTTGCCCCATGCTCCATGGGTCTCCGACCCTATTGGGATGAAGTTATAGCAAGAGGAAGGTCTTCATATTTGCGGGTCTTCTGGGTCTCCCTGTGGCTGGCAGCTCCACCCCTTCGGCTAAGGAGTGTGGCAGGTAGGTGTCTGCCAATGTGGCAGCACAGGTGTAGTCCCAAGCAATCTGCTTACCATCCTTCCAGGGTAGCATGGTGGCTCCATCAGGACGCTTTTGACTTCCATCAGACCTCTGCACTTGGGGTTCCCGTTGAGCTGGGCAACGGGCTGTGGCGAGCTTCTCTTTATGATAATTATTATATATATATATTATATATATATATATATATATATATATATATATATATATATATATATATATATATATATATATATAAGTGTGTCAAACATCAGAAGGGAAGTATGCTAGACATGAGGAGGTCAATGACATCATAAAGAAAGCCTCGCCACAGCCCGTTCCCCAGCCAACGGAACCCAAGTGCAGAGGTCTGATGGAAGTCAAAGGTCTGATGGAGCCACTATGCTACCCTGGAAGGATGGTAAGCAGATTGCTGGGACTACACCTGTGCTGCTACATGGCAGACACCTACCTGCCACACTCCTAGCAAGAGCTGCCAGCCACAGAGACCCAGAAGACCCGCAAATGAGACCTTCCTCCTGCTATAACTTCATCCCGAAGTATTTGACATGTAACTCTGAGTTGTTATCTATGTTGTTTACTCCCTATGTATTTTGTCTTAAAATAAAGTTTGTATAAAAAATGGGGTGGTAGGGAAGTGAAATATTCAAACGGCTTCAGAAAGAAATCTAAATATTCTTCCTTGAAGCCTTTTATCCACTTCTCCGAGGCAATGGGTCCCACAATTTACACAAGACTTGGACCCCATCCTATATTATATATATATATATATATATATATATATATATATATATATATATATATATATATATATATTCACACCACACATTGACCTCAGACATGACATCTCCACTGCCTCCAGCCTTCTCCTCGTTGCAACATTCATCACCCATGCTTCACACCCATATAAGAGGGTTGGTATAACTATACTCTCATACATTCCCCTCTTTACTTCCATGGACAAGGTTCTTTGTCTCCACAGACTCCGAAGTGCTCCACTCACCCTTTTCCCCTCATCAATTCTATGATTCACCTCATCCTTCATAGACCCATCCGCCGACATGTCCACTCCCAAATATCTGAATACATTCACCTCCTCCATACTCTCTCCCTCCAATCTGATATCCAATCTTTCGTCACCTATTCTTTTTGTTATCCTCATCACCTTACTCTTTCCTATATTCACTTTCAATTTTCTTCTTTTACACACCCTACCAAATTCATCCACCAACCTCGGCAGCTTCTCTTCAGAATCTCCCAAAAGCACAGTGTCATCAGCAAAAAGCAACTGTGACGGGAGGTGCGGGATTACCAAAACGATTGTCCAGAGAGCTGAGGAGGGGTTGTTGAGGTGGTTTGGACATGTAGAGAGAATGGAACGAGACAGAGTGACTTCGAGAGTGTATAAATCTGTAGTGGAGGGAAGGCGGGGTAGGGGTCGGCCTAGGATTATTATAATCAAATAGAAGCGCTAAACCACAGGGGTTATACAGCGCTGCAGGTTATTGTAGGATGCAGGGAGGGTGGGTTGTAAGAGGGAGATGGACGATTAGTAGGGTATGGAGTGCAAGATGACGGTGGATAGTGCAGGGGAGGAGGGTAGCAAGAGATCGAGGTAGAAGGGACTGAGGGAGGTGCTAGAGGTATAATCTTCAGAGTTTGTGTAGTAAGTCAGTTTCTGTTAAAAAGTCAATGAGAGAGTCAGGATTAAAGAGGGCCATCTGCAAGAAGGGAAGGTAAAGAAAGGGCCGCAGAGCGAAGACGTCGTTGGAGGTAAATTCTGCGTGCTCGTTGATAGAGTGGGCAGTCCAACAGGATATGTCGAACAGACACTGGAACCTGACAATGCTCACAGAGAGGGGCAGGGAGCCTCTCCATGAGATACCCGTGAGTAAGAAGAGTGTGGCCGATGCGAAGACGGGAGAGTGTAGTCTCCCAACCTCGACATTGGTGACAAGAAGAAGGCCAGAAACCTATAACCGGTTTAATAGAATGAAGTTTGTTATTCAGCAGGTCAGACCAGCGTTGTTGCCAACGGGTGCGAAGGTGGGTAGCAATGACCGCAAAATAGTCCGTGAAAGGAACACCTCTATATGAAACTGGAAGGTCATGTACTGCTGACCGCGCAGCAGTGTCTGCCTGTTCATTGCCCTGTACGTCAACATGACCAGGGACCCAACAAAAGACAATATCTTTATGCTTGCTAAAGATACGGCGTAACCAAAGGTGGATACGAAGAACTAGGGGGTGAGGTGTATCAATTTTACGGATAGCCTGTAAAGCACTAAGGGAGTCTGAAACGACCACAAATGGTGATACAGGCATAGATGCAATACGGATAAGTGCCACAAGAATGGCATACAATTCAGCCGTAAATATGCTAGCCGAGGGTAACAGATGCCCTCGTAAGACGCTGTACGGAAACACTGCTGCTAATCCTTCTCCGTCAGATGACTTTGAACCATCGGTGTATACTGCGATGGCATGGGAATGAAACGGAAATGGTCTAGAAAGAAAGAGCGAGAACCGCCGTAGGCAGTTGGGCTTTCGCGCAAGGTAGAGGAATAGAACAGACACGGACAGCAGGAACTTCCCAAGGGGGTAGAGGAAAGGGTGAAGCCACATGAACATATAAAGGCGGAAGCTGAAGGGAAGACAAGAGTGAATGCAGACGAAGAGAAAAGGGACGAAGTAAACAGGGCGACGAACAAATAACGAGCGTCTACTAACATCTGTGACAATCCTATACATGGAAGGATTGCGGAGGTCATGAGCAAAACTAATAGCAATCCAAGGGCTCAGCAATCAAAGGATGGAATTTTTTCCTAGGGGCTCTCAACCGGGGAAGAAAAAAACACCAAGGCAAAAGCAATCACTGGTGATGGAGGGGGTTGGCGGGAAAGTGGAGGGGGCTGCCAATATATCTGAACCCATAATCATTTTCGATTAGGGTCAAGTGGCGAAGGAGAGTTCTGATCAGCCCCCCTGAAAGATTGCGAGGGGTTTTTAAAGGGGGTTCAGCCGGGGATGACAAGTCGCCTTCAGAGGAGGGAATGTGAGTTTCAGGACAATCTGCGGTTAAACGGAGGCCCAGAAACCCCCTTTTTATTTTGGGATATGGCCCTATAGGGCAATGGATGATCAGAACCCTGAAAGTCTAGTGAACGTTTTGATGGTTTGCCACTAGAAAAATTTTAAACCCGTGAGTGGTGGGAATCAAAAACCCCTTGATGGCATGCTGGAGGGAAAATCTGAGGTGACAGTCAGCACCTGCCAAACTATAACAAAGTCTCCCCTAGACGATGACCAAATATTCGATGGAGAACAGATGCCAGATTATTTATAGCAAGGAAAAAGTTTGTCTCGAAACATCCTGGGGCCCCTTGGGGCAAAATTCCGGGGAGTTCTTTCTAACGGACCGGGGAAAAGTCTGTCAGTTAAGAAAACCTTAAGAAAAGAATGGTAGGTTGCCTCTGAGGCCCAAGGGGTGGGTGGGCCCAAAATATTATATCTCCCAAATTGTATCATAAGCCTTCTCAAGGTCGAAAAAATACGATAACCGAATGGTTATTCGAAACATTTCGAATATACGTATCCAAAAACGCAGCAAGGGGGCAATTTAAAAAACCCTCGACTAGGAAACTTTTTGATCTCTAAATACCACTCAAACGTCTATTAACTAATGTTAAATCACCTTCAAAATGCACTGTAAACGATGGGACGGGAGTGAGAGGATCGTCCGTAGCTCCTGGTTTTTGAAAAAGGGGAACAATCAAACTTACAGCTGGGGGAAAAACTCCTTGCGACCTATAAAATTAAAAGAGTTGTAAAAGGACAGTAAAACAGACTGATTAAATTTCAGCATACGAATATGTTGCCGTCTGGCCCCCCTATCGGAAGAGGATTTTCCTCAGTTCTTGAAGGTAAAAGGCCCTTATAGGATTCTTCTCTAAGAAAAAAAAATCTAAAGGGCAAATCGCTGGCAGACTTAGAAGAAAGGAACGAGGCAGATGGAGCCCTGAGAAATGCGGGCGAATGGTTACCAATTTC
>WNWK01000849.1:0-225000 GCA_009830355.1 Cherax destructor
CAGTCCTCCCCCGTGACCCGGCCTCAGACCAGTCCTCCCCCTGACCGGCCTCAGACCAGTTCCTCCCCGTGACCCGGCCTCAGACCAGTCCTCCCCGTGACCCGGCCTCAGACCAGTCCTCCCCGTGACCGGCCTCAGACCAGTCCTCCCCGTGACCCGGCCTCAGACCAGTCCTCCCCGTGACCCGGCCTCAGACCAGTCCTCCCCGTGACCCGGCCTCAGACCAGTCCTCTCCCTGACCCGGCCTCAGCCAGTCCTCCCTGACCCGGCCTCAGACCAGTCCTCCCCGTGACCCCGCCTCAGACCAGTCCTCCCCGTGACCCCGCCTCAGACCAGTCCTCCTCCCCGTGACCCCGCCTCAGACCAGTCCTCCTCCCCGTGACCCCGCCTCAGACCAGTCCTCCTCCCCGTGACCCCGCCTCAGACCAGTCCTCCTCCCCGTGACCCGGCCTCAGACCAGTCCTCCCCGTGACCCGGCCTCAGACCAGTCCTCCTCCGTGACCCCGCCTCAGACCAGTCCTCCCCCCGTGACCCGGCCTCAGACCAGTCCTCCCCGTGACCCGGCCTCAGACCAGTCCTCCCCGTGACCCGGCCTCAGACCAGTCCTCCCCGTGACCCGGCCTCAGACCAGTCCTCCCCGTGACCCGGCCTCAGACCAGTCCTCCCCAGTGACCCGGCCTCAGACCAGTCCTCCCCGTGACCCGGCCTCAGACCAGTCCTCCCGTGACCCGGCCTCAGACCAGTCCTCCCCGTGACCCGGCCTCAGACCAGTCCTCCCCGACGGCCTCAGCAGTCCTCCCGTGACCCGGCCTCAGACCAGTCCTCCCCGTGACCCGGCCTCAGACCAGTCCTCCCCCGTGACCCGGCCTCAGACCAGTCCTCCCCGTGACCCGGCCTCAGACCAGTCCTCCCCTGACCGCCTCAGACCAGTCTCCCCGACGGCCTCTAGACCAGTCCTCCCCGTGACCCGGCCTCAGACCAGTCCTCCCCGTGACCTCGGTCCTCAGACCAGTCCTCCCCGTGACCCGGCCTCAGACCAGTCTCCCCGTGACCCGGCCTCAGACCAGTCCTCCCCCGTGACCCGGCCTCAGACCAGTCCCCCCGTGACCCGGCCTCAGACCAGTCCTCCCCGTGACCCGGCCTCAGACCAGTCCTCCCCGTGACCCGGCCTCAGACCAGTCCTCCCCGTGACCCGGCCTCAGACCAGTCCTCCCCGTGACCCGGCCTCAGACCAGTCCTCCCCGTGACCGCTGCCGTTCCCGGAGCCTCAGACCAGTCCTCCCCGTGACCCGGCCTCAGACTAGTCCTCCCCGTGACCGGCCTCAGACCAGTCCTCCCCGTGACACGGCCTCAGACCAGTCCTCCCCGTGACACGGCCTCAGACCAGTCCTCCCCGTGACCCGGCCTCAGACCAGTCCTCCCCCGTGACCCGGCCTCAGACCAGTCCTCCCCGTGACCGGCCTCAGACCAGTCCTCCCCGTGACCCGGCCTCAGACCAGTCCTCCCCGTGACCCGGTCTCAGACCAGTCCTCCCCGTGACCCGGCCTCAGACCAGTCCTCCCCGTGACCCGGCCTCAGACCAGTCCTCCCCGTGACCCGGCCTCAGACTAGTCCTCCCCCGTGACACGGCCTCAGACCAGTCCTCCCCCGTGACCGGCCTCAGACCAGTCCTCCCCGTGACACGGCCTCAGACCAGTCCTCCCCGTGACCCGGCCTCAGACCAGTCCTCCCCGTGACCCGGCCTCAGACCAGTCCTCCCCGTGACACGGCCTCAGACCAGTCCTCCCCGTGACCCGGCCTCAGACCAGTCCTCCCCGTGACCCGGTCTCAGACCAGTCCTCCCCGTGACCCGGCCTCAGACCAGTCCTCCCCGTGACCCGGCCTCAGACCAGTCCTCCCCCCCGTGACCCGGCCTCAGACCAGTCCTCCCCGTGACCCGGCCTCAGACCAGTCCTCCCCCCGTGACCCGGCCTCAGACCAGTCCTCCCCCGTGACCCGGCCTCAGACCAGTCCTCCCCGTGACCCGGCCTCAGACTAGTCCTCCCCGTGACACGGCCTCAGACCAGTCCTCCCCGTGACCGGCCTCAGACCAGTCCTCCCCGTGACCGGCCTCAGACCAGTCCTCCCCGTGACCGGCCTCAGACCAGTCCTCCCCCGTGACCCGGCCTCAGACCAGTCCTCCCCCCCGTGACACGGCCTCAGACCAGTCCTCCCCGTGACCCGGCCTCAGACCAGTCCTCCCCCCGTGACCCGGCCTCAGACCAGTCCTCCCCCCGTGACCCGGCCTCAGACCAGTCCTCCTGAATTGGTAAGGCAATATATATCAGGATTAAGAACTATTTTGAAAGTCACGGGAAAGTAAAAATAAATGTATAGTGAATGCGAGAAGTTTGTAAGATTTACCCGTCATCTTACTAACTTATTAACTTGGATGTACACAAATACCATCACCACTGTATACCGGGAATGTACCTGTACCTTCAGAATAGAAGAATGAACGTAGACTTGAACCATAGTTCATACGTGTGGCAAGCTCACCGCTGTGTACCATTCAGACACCACGAAGGTCACCGTAACGTCCCTGGAGGCGTCTTCAAGATGCTTCATCCCTTACCTACTTACCCTGGAGGCGTCTTCAAGATGCTTCATCCCTTACCTACTTACCCTGGAGGCGTCTTCAAGATGCTTCATCCCTACCTACTTACCCTGGAGGCGTCTTCAAGATGCTTCATCCCTTACCTACTTACCCTGGAGGCGTCTTCAAGATGCTTCATCCCTTACCTACTTACCCTGGAGGCGTCTTCAAGATGCTTCATCCCTTACCTACTTACCCTGGAGGCGTCTTCAAGATGCTTCATCCACTACCTACTTACCCTGGAGGCGTCTTCAAGATGCTTCATCCTTACCTACTTACCCTGGAGGCGTCTTCAAGATGCTTCATCCCTTACCTACTTACCCTGGAGGCGTCTTCAAGATGCTTCATCCCTTACCTACTTACCCTGGAGGCGTCTTCAAGATGCTTCATCCCTTACCTACTTACCCTGGAGGCGTCTTCAAGATGCTTCATCCCTTACCTACTTACCCTGGAGGCGTCTTCAAGATGCTTCATCCCTTACCTACTTACCCTGGAGGCGTCTTCAAGATGCTTCATCCCTTACCTACTTACCCTGGAGGCGTCTTCAAGATGCTTCATCCCTTACCTACTTACCCTGGAGGCGTCTTCAAGATGCTTCATCCCTTACCTACTTACCCTGGAGGCGTCTTCAAGATGCTTCATCCCTACCTACTTACCCTGGAGGCGTCTTCAAGATGCTTCATCCCTTACCTACTTACCCTGGAGGCGTCTTCAAGATGCTTCATCCCTTACCTACTTACCCTGGAGGCGTCTTCAAGATGCTTCATCCCTTACCTACTTACCCTGGAGGCTTCTTCAAGATGCTTCATCCCTTACCTACTTACAATCGATCAAATTACCTTTAATCCGTATACTTAAAATAATATCACAGAGACATTATCTATAAATATCTAATGCTAAATAAACAAACATTTAGAAGGCACTCCCTAACTATACTTAGAACTACACACACACAGGAGCTGAGTCTCGACCCCTGCAACCACAATTAGGTGAGTACAACACACGAGATGCGTCGTTACATACAAATGTCTCCGAGACTTTTTAACCAAGGCCGCCTAACCATACCTTTCTATGACTATTCAGGTTCCTACATTATCACTTTTTTTCACCAAAATTCGCTAAATTTGACAAACACAGCAGCTAAACCACGAAGCTTAAGCTTACAAATTTACTGAAAAGGAGAGAAGGAAGGACGGGAAAAAGAGGGAGTGAATAGGAAGGGGGCTGTTACGGATTGTGGTGGTTAAGTGAGGTAAGAAAGGGTGGGAGAGAGGGTAAGATGGGGAATAAAAAGTAGGGAAGCTAAGAAAAACGAAGGGAAATAAAAGAACGAAGGGGAGGTGATAAGATTTTAAGACAAAAACAACTCCAGTGAAGAAATTAAAACATGGAGAAATACAAAAAAAAGAATGACAATGTTTAAAGTCATGAAATTAATCATAATGTCAGACGAGAGACTGAAGATGCCAGTGTGTATGTGGAAGTGTGAGGGCCACGGTGGATGAGTGGTCAGTGTATCTCTGGCCACGGTGGATGAGTGGTCAGTGTATCTCTGGCCACGGTGGATGAGTGGTCAGTGTATCTCGGGCCACGGTGGATGATTGGTCAGTGTATCTCGGGCCACGGTGGATGAGTGGTCAGTGTATCTCGGGTCACGGTGGATGAGTGGTCAGTGTATCGCTGGCCACGGTGGATGAGTGGTCAGTGTATCTCTGGCCACGGTGGATGAGTGGTCAGTGTATCTCTGGTCACGGTGGATGAGTGGTCAGTGTATCTCTGGCCACGGTGGATGAGTGGTCAGTGTATCTCTGGCCACGGTGGATGAGTGGTCAGTGTATCTCTGGCCACGGTGGATGAGTGGTCTGTGTATCGCTGGCCACGGTGGATGAGTGGTCAGTGTATCTCGGGCCACGGTGGATGAGTGGTCAGTGTATCTCGGGCCACGGTGGATGAGTGGTCAGTGTATCTCGGGTCACGGTGGATGAGTGGTCAGTGTATCTCTGGCCACGGTGGATGAGTGGTCAGTGTATCTCTGGCCACGGTGGATGAGTGGTCAGTGTATCTCTGGTCACGGTGGATGAGTGGTCAGTGTATCTCTGGTCACGGTGGATGAGTGGTCAGTGTATCTCTGGTCACGGTGGATGAGTGGTCAGTGTATCTCTGGCCACGGTGGATGAGTGGTCAGTGTATCTCTGGCCACGGTGGATGAGTGGTCAGTGTATCGTCCCAGTGAGCCCGAGGCTCCATGAATGGAACACGGGTAAGCGTCCCATCATTTGCACACACCGGCTGGTAACAAAAATATCATGAAAGCGGTTCAGCAGTACCCAGTCAGGCGAAGGGGAATACGTGGATCTCAATTAGTGTCATAACTGCAGGTGAAGACAAGATAACAAGTGACACATCGACAAGTGAAGATAACAGGAGAGACCCGTGGCTCGGTTGGTAGCGCACTCAGCCCGCATACTAAGTGCCCGTGGTTCAATCCCCGGTACTGTTGTCGGTCACATCCCAGGGGACTACTAGTATACTCGTACCTTAGATAGGGCTACGCTTTGAAATGAGCTAAGGTAGAATAATTAGTCTGTAAAATTGATTTGTGTAAAGTAAAAAAGGGAGACAAGAGAACAATGGCAGGCGAAGACACGGTAACAGGAGACTTGATCAACGGCAAAGATCAATTCGATCAAGTGAAAGATGAAGGCAAGAATAAAACGAATGAAAAATCCGAAATGAAGACAAGTGCGGTAGGTAGTAGGTGCGTGTAGCAACAGGTGAGGACAATTATTATGTTGCAGGTGAGTCAGCATGGCCGCGGGCTGCAACACGTTGACCAAGTGCTCCAGCATGTCCGCTATTGCTCCACCACTACCACCAATACTCTTAATACATCACCATGTTAGTAACGCTACTCTGTCCACACACATGTCCACTGGTCTCGGTACTACATTTACCAGGCTACTTACCTACTCACCTGACTATTTACCTATCTACTTGCATGACAGTCTACTTGCCTGATAATTTAACTATATCCTAGTCTACTGATTTGCATGACTGTACGTATTTCCCAGTGTACCTATCTGAATGACAGTATTTCCCAGTGTACCTATCTACCTGCAAGACAGTTTATCTATGTCCCAGTGTACCTATCTACCTGCAAGACAGTTTATGTCCCAGTGTACCTATCTACCTGCATGACAGTTTACAAACTTCCCAGTGTAACCATCTGCCCGTTGGTTTTCTTAGTAAACCATTGCATCAAAACTTCATGCGTGCATGACAGTTTACATATTTCCCAGTGTAACTGTCTACTTGCATGACAACTGACCAATGTGTCACTCAAAAGTCTCCTCCAGTGTCAAATATTAACTCAGGCGACTCAAGACGACGACGCCGCCGGGTGCACCAGTGCAAGGACTGTAGTGGGTGACTCACCTATCCCTCCCATCTCCCCTCCACCACTTCTTTTCCCCTCACTCCATTCTCAATATTTCAGTCTATAATAGCTAAGATACATTTCTCTTAAATTTTATTTACTGGGTACAGTACAACACGGTGTTTAGGAACGGCAAAAAAAATAAAAGAGCAGTGGAGCAGGCCTACTGGCCCATTTAGGCAGGTCCAACTCGAGCTGACAAACTTTTAAATCTTCCTGTGACGATAATGTTAACAAACACATCTGATGTAAATAATACAATTAAACAAGGGTTCAAATTTATAATCAACAACAATTCGAAGATGCTAGATAACACAGTGTGTTCCAAGTCTCTCATTATAGACACCAATATCACAGTAACCCTCTGTGGAAGTATTTATAAGAGTGCTGAATTTAACGTTGTGCATAGTCACAAAGACACCGTGCTGCCAGACGTGTCGAAGTGCAAGATATGTAGAATCCGGTCAGAAGTGATCAAGGTCCCAGTGCCGAAACGTTTTCTGGTAAATATGTCCTAGTGTTTGTTTACGTGTCTTTTTAAACCATAAACTTGAATCCCTTTGGGAAAAAGGTGGACAAATACATGGGTGGCAATGTTTGGTTTTTGATAAGGACTTTATACAAATAACCCGCACATAGAAAAGAGGAGCTTACGACGACGTTTCGGTCCGACCTGGACCATTTACAAAGTCATTTGCCTTGTATGGGCCAGTAGGCCTGCTGCAGTGTTCCTCCATTCCCATGTTTTTATTAACTTCTGGCCTTCTACACTGCAAACTAAACTACAATGCGTAGGATACTAAACTTAACGTATGACACTGAACTAGGCTACTGCATTATTACTGATTCAAAGCCACCAATAAATTTGGATGGCCACAAGCCACGGGTGTGGCCATGTCAAGCCACGGGTGTGGCCATGTCAAGGCGCAGATGTGGCACATCAAGACACCTCCACACATAAGAAAACGCCTCACACGTGCTGCTCTTAAGATGCTAGTGGGCGACCTCAGTGACTTGCGTCTCGGGTGTGGGCGTGGGCGTGAACGGAAACCAGGTGAACAAGGACGGAATGTGGCTACACCTGCCGGTCCCACCTGCCGTCTGCGACGCCATCCCCAGGGGGGCCAGGTGAACAGGTGGGAGGACCCAGGGGTCAAGGTGAACAGGTGGGAGGACACAGGTGAGAGGACCCAGGGGGCCAGGTGAACAGGTGGGAGGACCCAGGGGGCCAGGTGAACAGGTGGGAGGACCCAGGGGGCCAGGTGAACAGGTGGGAGGACCCAGGGGGCCAGGTGAACAGGTGGGAGGACGAAGGTTAGAGGCAGCAAAGAAACTAGACCTTTCTTATTTACAAAATATATTGATACGCAGCCTAATATACTGCACCATCACTACTCTGCTCCTTAAAGATGCGATAGCAACAAGCAATTTGTTTTGCAACAACAAAAAAGCTTCAGCAAATTAATCTAACCTCCCTAAAATTTATATATTAGTACGTTTAACTTATTATTTAATATTAATGCTATAATGTTGAAGGATCAGTTATGGAAGGAAAAGAGGGAATATAAATGTGTAAATTCAAGGATTATGTGGATTAAAATAAGGGTCGGATGCGAAAAGTGGGTCATAATAAGCGTGTATGCACCTGGAGAAGAGAGGAGTGTAGAGGAGAGAGAGAGATTTTGGGAGATGTTAAGCGAATGTATAGGAACTTTTGAACCAAATGAGAGAGTAATTGTGGTAGGGGACCTAAATGCTAAAGTGGGAGAAACATGCAGAGAGGGTGTAGTAGGTAAGTTTGGGGTGCCAGGTGTAAATGATAAACTAAAAGAGGAGGCAGTTAGGGTAAGATATAAACAACTATTGGAGGATAGATGGGCTAGTGAGAGTGTAGGAAATGGGGTCGAAAATGTATGGGGTAGATTTAAAAATGTAGTGTTAGAGTGTTCAGCAGAAGTTTGTGGTTACAGGCGAGTGGGTGCGGGAGGAAGAGGAGCGATTGGTGGAATGATGATGTAAAGAGAGTAGTAAGGAGAAAAAGTTAGCATATGAGAGGTTTTTACAAAGTAGAAGTGATGCAAGGAGGGAAGAGTATATGGAGAGAAAAGAGAGGTTAAAGAGTGGTGAAGCAATGTAAAAGAGAGCAGATGAGAGAGTGGGTGAGATGTTATCAGCAAATTTTGTTGAAAATAAGAAAAGTTTTGGAATGAGATTAATAAGTTGAGGAAGCCTAGAGAACAAATGGATTTGACAGTTAAAAATAGGAGAGAGAGTTATTAAATGGAGAGTTAGAGGTATCGGGAAGATGGAGAGAATATTTTGAGGATTTGTTAAATGTTGATGAAGACAGGAAGCTGTGATTTCGTGTGTAGGGCAGGAGGAATAACATCTTGTAGGAGTGTGGAAGAGCCAGTTGTGGGTGTAGGGAAGTTCGTGAAGCAGTGGGTAGAATGAAAGGGGTAAGGCAGCTGGGATTGATGGGATAAAGATAGAAATGTTAAAAGCAGGTGGGGATATAATTTTGGAGTGGTTGGTGCTATTATTTAATAAATGTATGGAAGAGGGTAAGGTACCTAGGGATTGGCAGAGAGCGTGTA
Source organism: Cherax destructor (assembly GCA_009830355.1). Classification (NCBI taxonomy): domain Eukaryota; kingdom Metazoa; phylum Arthropoda; class Malacostraca; order Decapoda; family Parastacidae; genus Cherax; species Cherax destructor. The sequence goes on from WNWK01000849.1 coordinate 8,669, forward strand.
TTGTTCCTTTGTATAAAGGCAAAGGGGACAAAAGAGAGTGCAAAAATTATAGGGGAATAAGTCTGTTGAGTGTACCTGGTAAAGTGTATGGTAGAGTTATTATTGAAAGAATTAAGAGTAAAACAGAAAGCAGGATAGCAGATGAACAAGGGGCTTTAGGAAAGGTAGGGGTGTGTAGACCAAGTGTTTACAGTGAAACATATAGGTGAACAGTATTTGGATAAGGGTAAAGATGTTTTGTGGCATTTATGGATTTGGAAAAGGCGTATGATAGGGTAGATAGGGGGCAATGTGGCAGATGTTGCAGGTGTATGGAATAGGAGGAAGGTTACTGAAAGCAGTGAAGAGTTTTTATGAGGATAGTGAGGCTCAGGTTAGAGTGTGTAGGAGGGAAGGGGACTATTTCCCAGTAAAAGTGGGCCTTAGACAAGGATGTGTGATGTCACCGTGGTTGTTCAATATATTTATAGATGGGGTTGTAAGAGAAGTGAATGCAAGGGTCTTGGCAAAAGGTGTTGGTCTAAAAGATAAAGAAGCAAATACAAAGTGGGAGTTGTCACAGTTGCTTTTTGCTGATGACACTGTGCTTTTGGGAGATTCTGAAGAGAAGCTGCAGAGGTTGGTGGATGAATTTGGTAGGGTGTGTAAAAGAAGAAAATTGAAAGTGAATATAGGAAAGAGTAAGGTGATGAGGATAACAAAAAGAATAGGTGACGAAAGATTGGATATCAGATTGGAGGAGAGAGTATGGAGGAGGTGAATGTATTCAGATATTTGGGAGTGGACATGTCGGCGGATGGGTCTATGAAGGATGAGGTGAATCATAGAATTGATGAGGGGAAAAGGGTGAGTGGAGCACTTCGGAGTCTGTGGAGACAAAGAACCTTGTCCATGGAAGTAAAGAGGGAATGTATGAGAGTATAGTTATACCAACGCTCTTATATGGGTGTGAAGCATGGGTGATGAATGTTGCAACGAGGAGAAGGCTGGAGGCAGTGGAGATGTCATGTCTGAGGTCAATGTGTGGTGTGAATATAATGCAGAGAATTCGGAGTTTGGAAATTAGGAGGAGGTGCGGGATTACCAAAACGATTGTCCAGAGAGCTGAGGAGGGGTTGTTGAGGTGGTTTGGACATGTAGAGAGAATGGAACGAGTCAGAGTGACTTCGAGAGTGTATAAATCTGTAGTGGAGGGAAGGCGGGGTAGGGGTCGGCCTAGGAAAGGTTGGAGGGAGGGTAAAGGAAGTTTTGTGTGCGAGGGCTTGGACTTCCAGCAAGCATGTGTGAGCGTATTTGATAGGAGTGAATGGAGGCATATGGTTTTAATACTTGACGTGCTGTTGGAGTGTGAGCAAAGTAACATTTATGAAGGGATTCAGGAAACCGGCAGGCCGGACTTGAGTTCTGGAGATGGGAAGTACAGTGCCGGCACTCTGAAGGAGGGGTGTTAATGTTGCAGTTTTATAACTGTAGTGTAAAGCACCCTTCTGGCAAGACAGTGATGGAGTGAATGATGATGAAAGTTTTTCTTTTTCGGGCCACCCTGCCTTGGTGGGAATCGGCCGATGTGTTAATAAAAAAAAAAAAAAATAATGCTATACATTAATTTTATATTCAGACTGATTTTCGTAAAGATGCAGGTAAGTGACTAAAAGATCTGTCTTTGGAAAAACGAGTTTTACCGAATAAACAAAGTCGGAAAACTTTGGCTAAAAATTACGAGAACCACAAAACAAAAATACAAGGTGACGTTACTCTTACAGTACCATCCAGACCACTGCACGGTCAGGTTATACTTGTTAAGTGATGGCAGGGAATAATCGCCCCCACACGACCCGGTCTCGGACCAGGCCTCCTAAACTGATGAATAGATGTTACAGGAATAAGGACTTTTAAGGAAAAAAACACAGGAAAGTAAAGGTAAGAATATACTGAACGTAAAGAGAAGTTTGTAAGATATACCTGAGCAACATTCCTATAATCTAGTAAGGTCTCTCTCTCATATATACGATGAGTATAAATAACAAAAAGGCACAATACCGTGACTGGAACAATACACAAATAACCCCAGCATAGGAGAGAGGAGCTTACGACGACGTTTCCGTGTGACTTTGTAAATGGTCAAGTCGGACCGAAACGTCGTCGTAAGCTTCTCTCTCCCATGTGTGGGTTATTTGTGTACGATGGGTAAAGTGGGAACACGGAGAGAGAAAAACTAAGTGGAAAAAGGAAGGTAGGAGAGACGGAAGACAACACTTGAGAGGAAAACACGAGCAAGGACTCATGGTGGTGGTGGTGGTGGTGGTGATGGTGGTGGTGGTGATGGTGGTGGTGGTGATGGTGGTGGTGGTGATGGTGGTGGTGGTGATGGTGGTGGTGGTGATGGTGGTGGTGGTGATGGTGGTGGTGGTGATGGTGGTGATGGTGGTGGTGGTGGTGGTGGTGGTGGTGGTGCAGTCTGAGCCATCAATCAAATAATCTTATTCTGTACTAACAAAAATTATTCTGGTGAAAAACAGACTAAAAAAAATGTTTGCTTTGCCTCAAAGTTTAGTAAACTAACCTAGGACCTGCCACGCATGGGCCAGTAGGCCTGCTGCAGTGTTTCTTACGTTCTTAACCCTGCCAAAATACTATTAAACCATTTATAAATAATAGTAAACCTATTTAAAGTCGACCTAAATTTATTATTATTTAACATCAATGAAATAATACTGATTCCATGATGTTATAGCAAAAAAAAAAAAAAAAAAAGACATTGATCAATGTTTTAAACCAAGTTAGTAAGTTCTGGATAAAAAAAACCACGACATATCCAAAAAGTTCTTCTGTACTCTGAAGGAGGGGTGTTAATGTTGAAGTTTTATAACTGTAGTGTAAGCGCGCCTCTAGCAACAGTGATGGAGTGAATGATGGTTAAAGTTTTTCTTTTTCGGGCCACCCTATCTTGGTGGGAAACAGCCGATGTGTTAATAATAATATCCAAAAGATTGTGTCAATGAGCGACTAAAGACTGACAGCACTGAAAGGGTATATTCAATACGTCACTACCTCCAACAGTAATGTCATACATTCTGTATGATAACGTTACATATATTTATTTATTTACTTGTAAAGCAATTTCTCCCTAAGATTAGACTTAAAAGTCTACTGACAATCAATACAAATGTGTACTTATAGGTGAACAGGAACATCGGAAAGTATGGAAACTAGAGTCCATACAACCCCCCCAGGACAAATCCCCCAAGGACAAAACCCATCCGGGCTAAAGAAAAAAAAAGAAGCAAAAGTGAAAGTAGAACAAAAGAGAACCAGTTTCGTGCAAGTTAGGTTTGGTTTTGTTAGCTTTTGTTACGATACTCTTAGTTTAATTAAATTAGGCCTTTTCGAATACGTGATATTAAGTTTTCTGGGTTTTTGTCCTGTGGATTTTACCCAAATTTAACCCCTTCATTTTTCTGGCCCTGTGAATCTAACCCGGAACCTTCAGCTTGTGCACCAAACGTTCTAATCAAGCTACGGGTCATCACCCACTGTACCTACCTGGTGAAAGGAGGGAAGGACACTAGACCAAGAGAAAGGAAAGAGGTTACCCGAAGGTAAACTGAAAAACATAGGGAAAGATATCTAAGCTTTAATAAATAAATAAATATATATATATATATATATATATATATATATATGTACATAATTCGCAAACTGGCGATATAAAATCTTACTGGCCGCTCTTGAAGAAGGTTATTATATCCTCAACACCCGCGTCAACGTTTCCTCAACAGTTTAATACCAGTCTGACAGAGAATCAATAAAACATCTAGATTACTACTGCACTCTGCAGGAGGGGGGGTGAGGAAATTGCAGATTGGGGGGTGACAACTGGATTGTGATGCCTGCGTACTTGTGGCAATATAGCTATTGAATGAATGATGTTAAATGCGCTTCCTTGTTTTGGTCACCCTACCTAGCGGGAGATGAAATGGGTATAAAAATCTACCGGGAACTCCTCAAAACACGTGTAATGTAATCCTTAGAACCAAGTGGAAAGAAATATCTGATAAACAATGTAAAACACTGTAATAAAGCAACTAATCTGTACACTGAAATAAGATAGTATATAAAAATATAAGAATGGAGAAACACTGCAGCAGGACTAGTGGCCCATACTTATCAGTTCCTTCTTATAGGCGAAGAATAATGCCAATTAAAATTATGGGTGCCACAGGAACAATTAAGGCACTGACAACCACCGAGGTCCAAAATCACCTTAACATTCATCAACAGTAGTTACAAAAAAATGTCTGACAAAGGATACTTGGTGAGTGCCTACATGAAGTGTTGAATAGTCGAGGTGTGTGGGCTGCGCCTCGCTGATAACAGATAATGGGGCGATCAACAGGGATTCAGGCCTGGAATCTAGAATCCGGTTATATGGATGGTACCTCAGCAAGAGGGTAGGATACTACATCAGCCAGGAGGGACGGATTCTATCAGCAAGAGAAGGGAACATCACACCAGAGTGAGGGAAGGAGGGAGGTAAGGAGGGACACCACACCAGCATGAGGGAAGGAGAGCTACTAATGCAGCAGGAGGAGAGGGATACCACACCAGAATGAGGGAAGGTTGACTACTAATGCAGCAGGAGGGAGGAAAGGAGGGACACCACACCAGCAGGAGGGAGAAGACAACACAACACAAGTAGGTCAAGGTATGAGGGAGGTTCGTCCTGGACTCTGTTGGGACCCAGGGAATCGATGACCTCAAATGTCTGCTGCATCAGAGGTCCCTCGTGACTGACCCTAAGTAACCTACCCTCTCCTCCTCCTTGCCCCGTCACGTGATCCCACGTCACAGATGCTTCCCTCTACGTGGTTACCCTGGTACATCTCCCCTCTTCCTTCAAGTGTATATAGGAATGTTTGGGGAAACAAAGCTGAAAATCCTACGGTCCACTTCGAGTTTATCTGCTAAGGACTAACTACATTCTGGTTCTCTTTTAGTCCAAACAACTGAAACAGTGATAATATAGCTGACGTCTCTCCTCATCCTTTAACCACACTGTCTGTTACAAAAAATGGAGTAAGGGATCTCCAAGATGTAGAGGAACCCGCGTGTGGACATTTACAAGGTGAAAGTTGAAATTTTACAACTACTATAACTACTGATACTACCACTAATACAAATAGACCAATCATTACACAACATGGGATTTTAGATATACAACAGCACTGTGGGAATTACACTCGAAATTTACTTTGAGAATTCTACAAGGGGTAAAGTTTCTATAATTTTCGGTTTCAGGCTAGCCGAGTAATAACTTCAGGGTTGTCAGGGCGTTTCTTCACAGATCTGAAAATTGCTCACCTCAGAGACCCATGTAAATAAACCGAGTCTTCCCAAGTGTCTGGTCATTAACTTCAAAATTTATTTAGCTCAAGGAAAGAGCCTATAGTGGACCGCAGAAGCACATACCTAATTGTTCAACTATTTCAGTGGTATGTTAAAACATTCAACATAACATTGGATAAGCTTTACAATGTGAATATTTACATTACATTTGATTTGGTGTAGGAAGGCGCTATAACCCACACACTCCCCTTCCAGTCCAAAGCCTATACACAACAACAGCCATTAACATACACAAGGAACCTCACCTGGAAGAAGAATTACCACTACCTCGTATCAGTGGTAGGGTGGCAACTAGAAATATACCCGTGAGCGGTTTCGAATATTTTTTGTTTTGAACTCGTCGCCCGGCCCGGGGCCAGACACGGATGATTGGGGCTTTCCCTTGATACTGTGGAAAACCGATTCAGTGTTTTCCTTGAGACAGCCATGAGCGAGGCACCCGTGTATGAATAGTCTTATCCCAGAGCGCGACATTATCATTTTCTTAATAGGTAAGACTTTATTATTAATTTCCCCCTTTTATACCATCCTTTCTAATTTACTTCGTTGTATTTTCTTAAATATTATATTGTTACCATTTCTTTCTGGGTATATCATAATTCAAGATATACACAAGATACCCAGAACACACGACTGGTAGTGCTGACTCAGTTTCTGAATCTGATTGTTACATCAGTTTTATGTAATGTTGATTCTCTCCTTTCACTAAAGTTAATCAAAGGATTCAAAATTAGTCATTAATCTCACTTTTTTCGAAACTTTTCAATTATTCTCACATATGTGATAGCTATACTATATATACAAACTCAGAAAAAAATTCTCAAGCATATTGAATATATATAATATTGAGCTCTCCACACAGAAGCTTTAACACACTTATCAGAAAAAGATCTAAGAAATGAATTTGAAATCAAGGCAAAGACAGTCTTAAATACCAGAACACTATTTTAAGTGTACCCAAAAAATCATACCATTAGAGATATACGTAAACAAAACCTACTGGGAATTTCAAACCTCTTCCTTGTTAATTATATCTATAATCTGGGTTAAATTAATCGTTGGCATTAAGAAGGTTAACCATGAAATTCTTGCAATATGTCAAGATATAACTACTCAATAGGGGCTGGCGCACACACATTATGACCCTGGTAATACATTCAGCACTAGCGCTCACGCAAGAGCTGTGGATGCACGAACTAGCTGCTCACACGGCAATACTGAGACGTGTTTCAGCAAGTAGGAAATACTTAGCCATCATCAATACAATGTGATGAAGGTCTAGACCGGTGTGGAAAGAATACCTACACACACTTAGAATGTAACTGAGCATTTATGGACAAACCAAGCAATTTATAATAGAGATTCGCAGCATTGTACAGAAACATGGTCAGGACTCTGTGAAATTGTATAATAATTTTTAAAGATATCAAGAGCTACTTTAATACTGCAACAGTCAAGCATAACATTAGTCTTCATGGCGTTTATTATTATTACTCCTGTAACAACTATTACTACTAATACTGAGCAATGAGCATAATAATACTAAAATAGTAATGAAAGACATGTCAAAGCAGACAACACAAACAAGAAAGCGGAAAAAATAATCAAAGGAAGAAAAGAATAAAAATTAGCTGATATAAAAATAACAAATCAAAAAAGTTTAAGCAGAAAGAAAACAGGAGGAAACACAAGTGCAGGAAGCAGTCAAGAGGAAAAATTAGGGTACGAAGCAGACAAGCGTGAAGACAATTACAAGAAGGAAGCAAGAAGGAAGCAAGAAGGAAGCAAGCAAGCAAGAGGTTAGTTACCTATCCTGTCGAACTGTGAGTGTAGAAGCCTCCATGCTCTGGGTCTTGCTGGTAGAAGCTTGTGTTTACAACACGACCTCACCCTGCGCGCCTCCCCCACCACCACCATGTCCTCCGTGCTCCGGTGGTTACATTTCTTCGTCCACGGGCGGCGTGTGGGCGTCAGGGGCGGCACGCGGTGTGGTGGGCGTGGTCTTGAGATGATGGCGGCGGCGGCGGCGGAGGAAGGACAGGAGGAGAAGATGGAAGGAGCAGCCACAAGACACCACCACTGAACAGCATCACACGGTGGCCCCGCCGCCGCCCATACGCCCCCCTCAATCACACCCACGGCTAACCCAACCCATAGTCACCCATCACGGTATCTTCCGAAAGACTGGTTCAAACCACACACTATTTCCAGGGTCCTCACACGTTCAGCAGGGGTAGAATAGCTGCCACCCTTACTCCTAGGCAGCTGGCACTCCTCTAGAGGCTGGCACCCCTCACTCTGCTACCAGAGCAGCGTGGACCAGCGGGTACCTTACATGGTCACATCCTCAGGTAGATCCAGGCAATTAACGCTGCTGCCTGCATGGCACCTTCGTCACAAAGCAGCTTTACCAGTGATTGCTTCCATTCACTAAGGTGGCACTGACCTCATACACAAACTTTCAACTACGATACAAAACTAAACTTGCACTCTCCTCAATTCTCCTCTAATATTTTCTTAAACTCAGCTTTACATTCCACTGTTAAATAATTAAAAAATATTATAAGCAAGAAGTAACGTCTATTAGTTGTTGGTTATGTCACCACTGGAAGGAATAACTGTGGGTGCCGTGCAGGTTTGTGTCAATGTGGCACTGCTGGCTCGCTGGCTGGCTGGCTGGCTCTCGTTACACGACAGGCGCACACTGGCGGCGCTCTAGTCTAATCTCACCCCCGTTTTCCTTTCCCCTATCCCTTCTCGCTACACACACACACACACACACACACACACACTCGGGGCCAGGAGCTGTGACTCGACCCCTGCAACAACAAATACTTGAGTACGTACATACACACACCAAACAAAGTGGCAATTACACCCCGAACAAATTACGGAAGGTATACAACAATGGCCAGGAGCTGAGAATCTATAGATCCTCGCAACCACAATTTAGCGCACAAAAAATACACGAAGCTATGAGGCCTGACTGCATATCTGCACGAGTATTGACATAATGTGCCAAAAAAAATACAACAAATGAGAAAACCAAAGCAAAATTGGAAAAAAATACTAGCAGGAATAAAACATCACAAATAAATACTATCACACCAAATTAAAACAGCCACCAGCAGATAAAAATATCATGAAACTTTTAAGGTCTAAAAAAAGTTCTATGTTCAGAAATCTCTACTAGCCTCCTTCTCCCAGTAATTATAAAATCCACGACGAAAGCGGGAAGGTCTAAGCCTCAAGTAAACAGTTAAAACTAGTTCCACGGTCAGCTGCACGCCAGCTACACACTGCGACAATCACTGGAAATTTAAAAGAAATATGAGCAACAAATTACTGAAGACGGGAGATCACAAGCATAGCTACAAATAGGTAATAATTATAATGGAGGCAAGTGCACCTTCAAGCAAGTGGCTATGGGCGAGACCTATGTGCTCACATTCTCTATAGGCAGAATCATCCTAAAGTGATGATTCCTAATGAAGGAGAGGGCCAAATACCCACTTCCTGCTGAACACAGTATAACTCTGTACGAGGTCCATAAGAAGCTCTATGGACACCAATATGGCTCTGATACCAACAGAACTCCATATCCTTGCGTCGCTCGTGAAGACGGGCTAACCACTCCTGGATCTTTGGGGTCACAGGGTGACAGAAGAATATTGGGCCAGAGCAAACACTGGACATAGAGAATCTGAGTAGATAAGTGAACTGAGGTCCAATAAGTCAGCTATCAGGACGAGCTTGGAGCTCAGCAGTGAGCACAGGGGACTACTTTGTTAACCGTGCGTCATATGAATCCTCGCCAGCGATCATTGCAAAGCCAACACACTACCACCGCTCTTTGGCTCGTCAGTAGTGTGTTTTATTCTTGAAGTATGAACAAAATCTTGCTCCAAGAAATTAGCCACGGTCATCACACCCGGGCTCGGTACTTAGGGGTCTCCGTTCACTGCCTACAAAGGCGTGCCTCAGGAGCTGTCCAAGAAGAGACCAACCTCTCTGACTGCAGATACATTGAGGTCACAATCCAGGAGAGCAGCCAGGGATAGTGACCTGGGAGTAAACATTAAAACGAATATATAATCAGAGGTTCACACCAAATGAAAACTTTGGTTGCATAAACGTGAGACTTTATTCATAAAGAATGGTTCATGATTCTCATACAGGAGGAATATCAGATCCCATCTTATTAGAGTACGCAGCACCAGCATGGACTCCACACCTTGTCAAGCAAGCTCAGAATTGCGAGAAGGTCCAGCAGTTTATAACCAGAGTAGTCTCAGGACTGAGACTGCGATATGAGCAGACTAAGAAACTAAACCCAATAACCATAAGAGGACATAGGTACCAAAAAACAGGATTACAATGTACAAGATTCTCTGATGAATTGATGCGGTGACACGCACAAGAGAACACAGATGTAAGTCAAGAAGAGTCACAGGGGTGTCAGGATTTACTTCAATGGAATGAACTATGACAAGACAGAAAACTCTATTCACAACTTCAAGAGCAAGTACGATGGCACAAGTCGCGGAGACTCGACCGTAGCAAACACAAGGCGGGCAGTACACAGAGACGCACCAGCAAACACAGGACCATACAAAAAGTAGGTCATGGCAAATTCACGTTGCTCATCACCTTGTTGACGATGTGGCACAGTGTCTCCCCTCACACACTCAAGCGTGGTCACATCAATGGAGAAACCTCCCCTCACTCTCACTCTTTGTGGCATTACCGAGGAGCACTACCCAAGGAGACCACGTGTGTGGCACCACCAAGGAAAGAGGCAGCGTTCCACCCATGGATAAGACCACGTGTGGGACACCACCAGGGAAAGAGGCAGAGTGCCACCCATGGATAAGACCACGTGTGTGGGACCACCAGGGAAAGAGGCAGAGTGCCACCCATGGATAAGACCACGTGTGTGGGACCACCAGGGAAAGAGGCCGTGTGGCATCAACAATATACATCATCTAAAACAACAACACATTATTATGTAGCAGCAAGCCAGCAGGGGTGAGACACTAGACACGTGTTTAGGTGCCAGGTGCTAACGTCAATGACCTGTTAATGGAAGACACTGCCAGAAAATCTTCCTCCCTCCCATTTCACCCATTAACCCTCCACTAAACCCGTTGCCCTTCCACCCATTAACTCTCCACTAAACCCCCCTCCCATCCCACCCATTAACCCTCCACTAAACCCCCTCACATCCCACCCATTAACCCTCCACTAAACCCCCTCACATCCCACCCATTAACCCTCCACTAAACACCCCTCCCATCCCACCCATTAACCCTCCACTAAACCCCCACCCATCCCACCCATTAACCCTCCAACCCCAATACGCTCAACCTTCGCTATATAACCCACCGCTACACTCGTCCATACACACCCCACCCCTCTTACAACCTCCCCTACTCCACAAGCCTCCCCAACACCCCTCAGCCTCCCCTACAACCATCACTGTTGACGCAACAAAGTAACACCATAAATATACTGCGTCTCCCTGAGGGAACGCTGCTACGCAAGTTGCTACTGATATTATTTTAGTACGCCAAGTGCGTAGCAAGTCCCCCCTCCTCTCCCCTAATATGACCCAGTTACCCTTACTTCCACTTCCTCATACCCCCTCACCATACCTCCCTATGCTTCCCCTCGTCCATTTCCACTCTCCCCTCACCCCACTCCTATCCTCCCCTCAACCAGCGGAAGCGTGGGGTGCGTATCGACCTATGGCGTGTCTGGCCGAACAGTACTCGCTTATTATGCCAACTCGCATCACCCTTCTTCAACCTACACAATATCCCAAAATACGTCCCCACACACCCTCAACCTACGCCCCCACACACCCTCAACCTACGCCCCCACACACCCTCAACCTACGCCACGACATACCCTCAACCTACGCACCCACACACCCTCAACCTACGCACCCACACACCCTCAACCTACACACCCTCAACCTACGCCCCCACACACCCTCAACCTACGCCCCCACACCCACCACCAGACGATTGTTATCGCACTCACTAAACCATTCAATAAACTCACAAAACAGAAGCTAGATGCTCGTCCATCTTTCCCTGGTCAAGATGGCAGCGTTCACCGTCTTACTCAAGATGGCAGCGTTCACCGTCTTACTCAAGATGGCAGCGTTCACCTTCTTACTCAAGATGGCAGCGTTCACCGTCTTACTCAAGATGGCAGCGTTCACCGTCTTACTCAAGATGGCAGCGTTCACCGTCTTACTCAAGATGGCAGCGTTCACCGTCTTACTCAAGATGGCAGCGTTCACCGTCTTACTCAAGATGGCAGCGTTCACCGTCTTACTCAAGATGGCAGCGTTCACCGTCTTACTCAAGACAGAACCTGTAAATCCTACTAGCAGTCCAGGATCAGACCTGTGGATCCTATCAACAATCCGTGCCCAGACCTGTGGATCCTATCAATAATCTGTGTCCAGACCTATGGATCCTATCAACAATCTGTGTCCAGACCTATGGATCCTATCAACAATCTGTGCCCAGACCTATGGATCCTATCAACAATCTGTACCCAGACCTATGGATCCTATCAACAATCTGTGTCCAGACCTATGGATCCTATCAACAATCTGTGCCCAGACCTATGGATCCTATCAACAATCTGTGCCCAGACCTATGGATCCTATCAACAATCTGTGTCCAGACCTATGGATCCTATAAAATCCGTGTCCAGACCTATGGATCCTATCAACAATCTGCGCCCAGACCTATGGATCCTATAAAATCCGTGTCCAGACCTATGGATCCTATCAACAATCCGTGCCCAAACCTATGGATCCTATCAACAATCTGTGCCCAGACCTATGGATCCTATAAAATCCGTGTCCAGACCTATGGATCCTATCAACAATCCGTGCCCAGACCTATGGATCCTATCAACAATCCGTGCCCAAACCTATGGATCCTATCAACAATCTGTGCCCAGACCTATGGATCCTATAAAATCCGTGTCCAGACCTATGGATCCTATCAACAATCCGTGCCCAGACCTATGGATCATATCAACAATCCGTGTCCAGACCTATGAATCCTCAGCAGACTTTTCACACCTTATTTAAAACCATTTAATGTATCAACCTAACTTTCGCTAACTCAATTGCTCGCGCCTCACTTTCACTCCTGACCCCCAGAACACATTTCACCTCTTCTCATTTGAGCTTCTGCATTCACATTTTTTTTTTATCAAGGCAAGAGTTTCCAACTTACACGTAGTCAATTCCGGACACCTCATCGTCCCAGTGCACCGGTCTCACCTACCCGAAGTCGATTTCGAGAGTTTAACACACCCGCGGCCGGGTCCCAGAACCCAGGTCTCCTACCCTTGATATCACCTTGAAGAGTACTTCGGAGTATCTTTCTGAGCCCGACAATGACCCAGGCTGTCTGTTTACTGCCTGGTCAACCAGGCTGTTGCACCATCTAGCCCGCTGCCCACATATCCATCACAGCCTGGTTGATCTGCACCTGGGAAGATATTGTCAGTTTCCTCTTGAAGGCTTCTACACTGGTTCCAGCCGTGTTTCGATATCTTCTGGTAAGATGTTGAATAGTCTGGGACCCCGGATGTTAATACAGTGCTCCCGTATTGTCCCCACGCACCCCTGCTCCTCACTGGGTTTATTTTACACTTTCTCCCATATCTCTCACTCCAGTATGTTGTTATGGCAGTGTGCAGATTTGGGACCAGGCCTCAAGTACTTTCCATGTATATATTATCATGTACTCTCTCTCCTCCGCTCCAATGAGTACATGTTCAAGACTTGAAGGCGTTCCCAATAATTTAGATGTTTCAATGGCTCAATGTGAGCCGTAAACGATCTCTGGATTTGTTCCAGCTCTGCTATTTCTCCTGCCCTGAACGGGGCCGTCAGCACTGAGCAGTATCCTAAGTGAGGGAGCACTAGCGATTTGAATAGTGTCACCATCGGCATTATTTCCCTTGTTTTGAAAGTTCTCAATACCCACCCCGTCATCTTCCTGGCTGTTGTGATCTTTGTCTTGTTATGGTCTTTAAACGACAGATCAGCAGACATAATTATTCCCAAGTCCTTTACGTGTTCCTTTCGTTCTATGTGGTGACCCTCTTGCGTTTTGTATATAGTGTTCCTTTTGAGTTCTTCATTTTTTCCATACCTAAGCAGCTGAAACTTATCACCATTGAACGTCATGTTGTTCTCCACTGCCCATTGGAAGACCCTGCTTATGTCCTCCTGTAATTTTTCAGTGTCCTCTACCGTAGTGACTTTCATGCTTATTTTAGTGTCATCTGCAAATGATGATACAAAAGTGTGCTGGGTGTTTTTATCTATGTCTGCTATGAGGATTAGAAACAGCAGAGGTGCCAGGACAGTGCCTTGGGGCACTGAGCTTTTGACATCGCTGATGCTGGATCTTGCCCAAACTTATTTCAAGTACTCGTTGAAGCAGTACCTTTGCGGAGTGGGATATCTTTCATAGGATGCGAGCAACGACAGATAACACCCAGCTGTCTATTTACTGCTAGATTAATAAGGATGACACCATCTAGCCCTGTTTGGGAAACGAACCCACAACCTTCCGGTTGGTCACCAACACAACACTGGCATCTTGACCAGGGGAAGACAGTGAACACTTCCATCTTTACTTTACTATACAATGTTATTTTCTGTGTAACTAAATTCACCAGATATTTCCTCACAATAAGCTTCATTAGCTAACTTCTCACTCCTTTCACTCACTTTACCTAATTTACCTGATCCTCTCACTCCCGTCAAGCATCCAGCCTTACCCACATTCACCCCACACAGCATCCCTCCTAGTTATCACCTACAGTCATCTCACCCACCTGTCACCCATATTTACCCCCACCTCACCTTCATGACGTGGCCACACGTGACTGAAGGAACTTTGACCTTTACACTCACATTCTTATTGCATATGTAAGTGACCTTGTGTAATGTCTGTCTCTTTTGTTTGTTGAAAGTTATCTTAGTAATGGAGAGAAGAGCGGGGGAGAGAGGGGAGAGAGAGAGGGGAGAGAGAGAGAGAGGGGAGAGAGAGGGGAGAGGGGAGAGAGGGGAGAGAGGGGAGAGAGGGGAGGAGAGAGGGGAGAGAGAGGGGAGAGAGGGGAGGAGAGGGGAGAGAGAGGGGAGAGAGGGGGAGAGAGAGGGGAGAGAGAGAGGGAGGAGAGAGGGGGAGAGAGGGGGAGAGAGAGAGGGGAGAGAGAGGGAGAGAGAGAGGGGAGAGAGAGGGGAGAGAGGGGAGAGGAGAGGGGGAGAGAGGGGGAGAGAGAGAGGAGAGAGAGCGAGAGAGAGCGGAGAGAGAGCGAGAGAGCGAGAGAGAGCAGAGAGAGAGAGAGAGAGCGAGAGAGAGAGAGAGAGAGAGAGAGAGAGAGAGAGAGAGAGAGAGAGAGAGAGAGAGAGAGAATCAATAGTATCAACAATAACTCCACTACCAATACGGCCACAAAATATCCATCGTAATTAGAAAACCGCTTACTACCAACCAAACACTGACCAACTACAACCACTGTGGCGAAGACGACCAAGAAGAACTGATTAAACAGAGATACGCTTCTTGAACTAAGAGGAAGAGGGAAAGTGACACAGGAAGCTGAAGCCACAGATGTTAGGAAGTGCTCTTTTAGTATCAAGGTGGTTGAAAAGTGAAGAGCTGGATGCCGCAACCTTTATACCTTTGATATACCTTTCATGAGTTCCGAGAGTCTTCCTACCCCCGGAGCCCGGCCATGGGCCAGGCTCATCTGGTGCTTGCCTGGTCAACCAGGCTGTTGCTGGCCCGCTCCCCTGCATATCCATCACAGCGTATGTTAAGGTCTAAAAGGCCAGACACCAATCATGCCAGTCAAAACAGTTTACGAGGCAGGTGAGGAGCAGTAAACACAGATCTAGTGTAGAACCCACTTATCAATTTTGTGTGTGTGTGTTAGAATACCTGCTATCTTTGTGGACGGTGAGGCCAGAGTGGCCCTGTCATGCTATAAATGGTGACATGGTGGTCACACGAGGGCTGGTGGTGACTGGTGATGCCATGGTAGTGCAGGCGGCAATGTCACGCTGCAAAAGGAGATGTCATGCGAGTTAATGGTGACTGGTAATGCCATGTAGTGGACGGTAACCTTTCGGTGACGTTATGGTTAGTTAAATGCTGAGTAGTTTGCAGAGGTCGAGAATTCTCTTGCAACTGTATACAGTGTTTGCCTCTATAGGTTGCACCGAGACTGAAAAATTACTTCCTAACATACCTGTAGCCCATCTGCGTCTTTAGCTGCTGTGTCCACTGGCTCGCTTACCTCTCATTATAAACATTCCCTTTACCTAATCCTCTGAGTACTTGTGTGTGACGATCATCTCTCTCACACTGTTGTCATCTCTCTCACACTGTTGTCATCTCTCTCACACTGTTGTCATCTCTCTCACACTGTTGTCATCTCTCTCACACTGTTGTTATCTCTCTCACACTGTTGTCATCTCTCTCACACTGTCATCATCTCTCTCACACTGTCGTCATCTCTCTCACACTGTCGTCATCTCTCTCACACTGTCGTCATCTCTCTCACACTGTTGTCATCTCTCTCACACTGTTGTCATCTCTCTCACACTGTTGTCATCTCTCTCACACTGTTGTCATCTCTCTCACACTGTTGTCATCTCTCTCACACTGTTGTCATCTCTCTCACACTGTTGTCATCTCTCTCACACTGTTGTCATCTCTCTCACACTGTTGTCATCTCTCTCACACTGTTGTCATCTCTCTCACACTGTTGTCATCTCTCTCACACTGTTGTCATCTCTCTCACACTGTTGTCATCTCTCTCACACTGTTGTCATCTCTCTCACACTGTTGTCATCTCTCTCACACTGTTGTCATCTCTCTCACACTGTTGTCATCTCTCTCACACTGTTGTCATCTCTCTCACACTGTTGTCATCTCTCTCACACTGTTGTCATCTCTCTCACACTGTTGTCATCTCTCTCATACTGTTGTCATCTCTCTCATACTGTTGTCATCTCTCTAATACTGTTGTCATCTCTCTCACATTGTTGTCATCTCTCACATTGTTGTCATCTCTCTCACACTGTTGTCATCTCTCTCACACTGTTGTCATATCTCTCACACTGTTGTCATCTCTCTCACACTGTTGTCATCTCTCTCACACTGTTGTCATCTCTCTACACTGTTTCATCTCTCACACTGTTGTCATCTCTCTCACACTGTTGTCATCTCTCTCACACTGTTGTTATCTCTCTCACACTGTTGTTATCTCTCTCACACTGTTGTCATCTTGGTCCTCCTTTCTCGTAGTACATTTCCTTCAGTTCTAGTACTAATCTACTTGTAAACTGAAGGATCTTCTCTAGGTTCCTTATATGCTTGAACAGGTTCTGAATCAATGATGGCGCCACATACTCCAACATAGGCCTAACATGAATTTCATATGTCCTAAATGAATGTTTTTGTTAAGACTTCAAAAATCAATTATGTTAGCTAGCTCTGCACATGTTGCTTAAGTTACATAGTTAATAAGTGGGATCACATTTGGGCAGGTGGCCCCAATATATAAGGTCGCACAGGTGACCTCGTCGGCTCACTTGTGAAGGCTGTTCGTAGGTGTCACCAGATGGCCCTGCAAGGTCGCTGGCTGGGCACCCCACCCCATTGCCCCCTCACCACTTCCCACCTGCCACCTTCTATACCCCTACATGACCTCAGTATCGAGGTAGCGCCTACGAGGGTGAGGGCGATGTAGCATGTAACTAGGGAGGAAGGAGGGGTGGAGCCGGTGATTGGAGGGAACGCAAGTGATGCGAGAAGCAGCATCAGCTGCTGCGTGAGAGGAAGGAAGCAAAGACTGGGATGAAGGAGGCGGAAACAGGGAGGGTGAAGATGACTGAGGCTGCGGGAGGTCAGACATGCAGGGGGAGAGGGACGCGCTCACCCAATATGGTGATCATACCCAGGATGACGAACATCAAGTGAAGGCCTCGCAAGGCTGTCTACTGAGGACCCATCTGGAAGAGAAGGAAGAAAGCAAAGAGAGAGAGAAATGAAGATAGATGGTAGAACTAGAAGAGTCGATGACGAGGATGCTAGCATGATGGGTAGAGTGAAAGGTGCAGTAGCTGTGTTAATATGGACTCTTAAAGCAAGTCAGCGAGTACACCTGAGTACCTAAACACAATCTCTTTACCTTTCACTCTACCCACCATGTTTGCACCTCAACTTTCCAAGGTTGTATTTCCTACCTCTACCATCTACCTCATCTCCCCCCCCCCTCTCTTACCTCTTATAAGTGGATGCTGGAAATTAATTCAAACACATGCAAGATGATGGAGAGTGCAGAAAGAGATATTACAGAAGACAATACAGTCTAGGAAACCTCCAGTGAGGGCAGCTGCCAGTTTCACAAGAACTGTCTTCAGTGCATGTCTGAACGTTTGAAATTCAATGGAAATTGTAATATATCGCAAATATCAGAAAAAATAATCTTGTGGTTAATATCACACCAAACATATTATGATGTATAGCTTAAAAGATATGGTATAGCATATGGAAATATACTACAAGGATTGGCACTAGTGAAAATTGCCAGAGGTCCTGAGAAGCAGAAATAACAGAAGTAAATTCTATAGTTATAAGAAACAAAAACAAGTGATGGTGGCACTGAGGTGCAGGGAATCACAGTATACATAATTGGAGTATAAAACCATGTGAAGTGTCTTTCTCGCTGCCACTACTAAGTGTGGAAGTTTTTGCCATGGAAGTGTGGAAATAAAGCAATGACCACAGTATTAGTTCAGTGAAAAGAAAAGGTATCTGGAATAAATATAGTGTATATCCTTGTAATAACCAGTGTACAGCACAGTGATAAACTATTAGGTATAAAATAAAAGTAAATTAAATCCAATAGTAGTGTGGCAGTGTGGGTGACCACTTGCCCTGAGTGGTCAATGCCAAGCGACTTTTATAGATCTGAGTTACCACTTAAAGAAGATAGATAGCTATCTGGATAGGCTAGAGAATCCCACCCCAAACATTTTAATCCTTGGAGATTTTAATCTCCTCATGTAAAATGGAAGATGAGGCACCATAATGTTATACCAGAAATAACTCCTGAAGCACCCTGGCTCAACAGGCACATACCAGGGAACTAATGAGGCTTTGTGAAAAGTACTCACTAAACCAACAGATAATTGATCCCACTAGAAATGAAAATACCCTGGATTTGATATTCACAAACAACGAGGAATTAATCAGAGACATAACAGTTACAAAAACAATATACTCTGATCATAACATCATAGAAGTTCAAACTAGTATTAACTCAGGGTTAGGGAACTGCGACACTAATGTTAGAGACGGAATGTTCAGTAAGTTTAATTTTAATAACCATAGAATTGACTGGGAAAAAATAAACCAAGAGCTATCAGACATATCATGGGAATCAGACATGAGCACCCTAAATCCACACCAGTGCCTAGAGAAGCTGAATACAGAAGCATACAAGGTATGTATGAAACACGTACCATTGAGGAAACCCCGAAGAAGATCAGATATAGAGAGAGAGCGTAGGAGATGGTACAGGAGAAGAAAACGGGTTACTGAATTGTTGAAAAACACAGTTATGTTGCAACAGAGGAGAGATAGCCTTAACCGAGAGATCACGGAATTAGAGCACAAACTTAAGATGTCATACCTGACAGAAGAAGTACAAAGGAACAAAGAGCCATACAGGATATTGCAAGAAACCCAAAATATTTCTACTCCTATGCAAAATCCAAGCTAAGAACTACCTGTAGAATTGGACCATTATTGAGAGGAGATTCGTATACGGACGATGAACAGGAAATGAGTGAAATTCTAAAAGAACAGTATGAGTCAGTGTTCAGCAACCCACTAAATGACAGCAAGGTAGAAAATGCAGAAATATTTTTCACTCCAGCAGAAGGCTGCGAGACCACCTAACCGACATTAGTACAAATCCCATAGATTTCGAAAAGAAATGGCCAACATGCCCACTCACTCAGCACCTGGACCAGATTCATGGAATGCTTTATTTATAAAGCAGTGCAAAGTACCATTAGCAAGAGCCCTTAGTATTCTGTGGAGAAAGAACTTAGATCTAGGTGAAATTCCAGAGGCCTTAAAGAGTGCAGACATAGCTCCTTTGCATAAGGGAGGTAGTAGAGCACTAGCTAAAAATTACAGACCAGTAGCCCTCACTTCGCACATCATAAAAATCTTTGAAAGAGTGATGAGACGGCAGATTACAAAGTTCATGGACCAGCACAACCAACATAACCCGAACCAGCATGGCTTTAGAGCGGGTCGATCATGCCTGTCACAGCTGCTGAACCATTATGACAGAATTACGGAGGCATTGGAGGACGACCAAAACGCAGATGTGATTTACACAGATTTTGCAAAGGCGTTTGACAAATGCGATCATGGAGTGATAGCGCACAAAATGAGGGCCATAGGCATTACGGGAAGGTAGGCAGATGGATTTTTGAGTTCCTAACACAAAGAACACAAAAAGTAGTAGTGAACAGGGCAAGATCCAGCATCAGCGAGGTCAAAAGCTCAGTGCCCCAAGGCACTGTCCTGGCACCTCTGCTGTTTCTCATCCTCATAGCAGACATAGATAAAAACACCCAGCACACTTTTGTATCATCATTTGCAGATGACACTAAAATAAGCATGAAAGTCACTACGGTAGAGGACACTGAAAAATTACAGGAGGACATAAGCAGGGTCTTCCAATGGGCAGTGGAGAACAACATGACGTTCAATGGTGATAAGTTTCAGCTGCTTAGGTATGGAAAAAATGAAGAACTCAAAAGGAACACTATATACAAAACGCAAGAGGGTCACCACATAGAACGAAAGGAACACGTAAAGGACTTGGGAATAATTATGTCTGCTGATCTGTCGTTTAAAGACCATAACAAGACAAAGATCACAACAGCCAGGAAGATGACGGGGTGGGTATTGAGAACTTTCAAAACAAGGGAAATAATGCCGATGGTGACACTATTCAAATCGCTAGTGCTCCCTCACTTAGAATACTGCTCAGTGCTGACGGCCCCGTTCAGGGCAGGAGAAATAGCAGAGCTGGAACAAATCCAGAGATCGTTTACGGCTCACATTGAGCCATTGAAACATCTAAATTATTGGGAACGCCTTCAAGTCTTGAACATGTACTCATTGGAGCGGAGGAGAGAGAGATACATGATAATATATACATGGAAAGTACTTGAGGGCCTGGTCTCAAATCTCCACACTGCCATAACAACATACTGGAGTGAGAGATATGGGAGAAAGTGTAAAATAAACCCAGTGAGGAGCAGGGGTGCGGTGGGGACAATACGGGAGCACTGTATTAACATCCGGGGTCCCAGACTATTCAACATCTTACCAGAAGATATCCGAAACACGGCTGGAACCAGTGTAGAAGCCTTCAAGAGGAAACTGGACAAATATCTTCACCAGGTGCCAGATCAACCAGGCTGTGATGGATATGTGGGGCAGCGGGCCTCCAGCAGCAACAGCCTGGTTGACCAGGCAAGCACCAGACGAGCCTGGCCCATGGCCGGGTTCAGAGAGTAGATACTCTCGAAACTCTTCAAAGGTATATCAAAGGTAAGGTATGTATAACTTAACTGTACAACTTCAGTGGCATATGGAAGATTAACAAACATCTGAACAACCTTCACAAACTTTAAAGAATTCTTCAGAATTTTATACATAGGTTCATCATAGAGTAAGCAGCTGAAACACGGAACCCTCCCCTCCTGATCACGCATATGCAAAAATCTGGGGGGAAAATAATGTTTCAAGTCTTATAAGCAGGATATTGTCAGAGCTACGAGGAAGTGAACCTGACTATCCTGGCGAGACTAGGAGAGAGAATTACGACGTAGAAAAGTTTAGCAGGAACACTGGGTGAGATAGGGATAGAGTATCTGAAATGGGAGGTGCAGGGACAAGGGACATATCTGAACTCTCACACAGACGAGTCATGGGATGTTAATATGTACGACTACTACTTCACTAGGCGAATATAACCAAGCTGTCTCGCGGACGGAAGAGGGACTTGCTTTGGGTTGAGTCACCCACACGGGTTTAGTGCTTTATGTAAAATGTATAAAAACTCTTTCCTCTGTGGTCTCGGCATGGAACTAGTTTGACAGCATAGTAGTGACTGCAAATTCAATACACAGTTTCACGAGTATGTACGACACGAGTAGCCGAGTACGCTATTACTCACAAATTGTGCTTGTAAAATAGTGTATTGTGGACGTCACTCAAAGAGCACCTTGGACTACTAAGTAGACACCGAGGCACGCCTTTCACCCACACACCTGGTGAATATTACAATAGTATTAGCAACACTGCCTCAGGGGCACACCACATGCACACGTGGGCAAACATGGCCACATAGCACCTGCACCACTATTAAAACTACCTCCAGAATTCAAACCCGGTTACATGTCTATTTTTATTATTATTATACTGAAGGGGATCATGCAGCGCCTGGGTAAGAGGAGATAATCAGGTTTGATTCAAAGAGGTGAGAAAGTTTCAATTCCCTGCAAACGGGTTCCTAACCACCTAACCCCACACCGGTGAATGGAAGAGCTGAACACAGCAGCGTACATGGTCTGAATAAAATATGTTCAACTGAGAAACTAAAACAAGTTCTGTCATCGAAAGAGAGCGGAGAAGAATGTAGAAAAGAACAAGTTACAGAACTGCCTTAAAAATGAGAAATATCACAACGAAAGAAAGATAACCTACAACGAGAGATTACCGATAGAGAACAGAAACTAAAACTTTCCATACAAAATGTCGTGATAACAGAACTGAAAAAAAGAACATTTACTACACACAAAGAACCAATAAAACACAAACTACTGAGAATGACTTAATAACTGGAAATGTACTCTCTGGAAAGAAGTCGAGAGAGATACGCGATTATATACACATTGAAGATACTGGATGGCCTAGTCCCAAATCTACACACTACCAGTGAAAAGCAGGGAATCCATACAAGAACACTATCAATATCCGTTGGCCTAGCTCTTTCAACCTGCTACCAGCAGATATCAGAAATACAGCGGGAACTAGTGTGGAGGGCAAGAGGAAACTACATCACTACTTCCACGGGCTATGATTGACATGCGAGCCACCAACAGCAGCAGCCTGGTTGACCAAGCGATGAAGAATGATGTGGCCGCTGGCCGGGCCGTGGAAGTAATTAAACTCTCGAAAAAGCTCACGGGTAAATCACGAGCTTTTCAACATCAAGGCATTACCCTCCCTTCCGCCTCGAAAGCTACAAGTATATTATGAATATAACACATTTTGCGGAAAAAAAATATCTCATTGGAAGCAAAACAGGTTCCAGTGAAACAAAAAAAAAATAAAGTTATTTTGTATGATAATAAAGAGATAGTAAAGTTGAACCAAGTTGATGTTTTTACGCGAGCTACCTGGGTAGCACCTTCACGTGGCCTCAAGTCAACTTGTAACATTTAGCACTTGTGTCAGTGTATACGTCCATATCTCTCAACAACTTTCAACTCGACTAGTACAGCATTTAGTGCACAGAAAGGGGATAATACTAAATCATAAATAAAGACAGAGGGAGGGAGGGACGATAGGAAAGAAACTTGTAATATTTACATAGCATTCAGTCCCTATGAGGGTAGGGAGAGAATAATACTAGAAGCCTCCCCCCCCCACACACACATGCCCCGGTGGCCTGGTGGCTAAAGCTCTCGCTTCACACACGGAGGGCCTAGGTTCAATTCCCGGCGGGACGGAAACATTTCTAAGTGTTTCCTTACACACACACATACAACAGGCCTAGTGTCTAATCGACATGTGCCTAGGACAAAATGGTAACTAACACCTATATGTCGTTGCAGGGGTCAAGCGAGTACACACACACACAAGACAAGAAAGTACATGGGACGGTAAGAGGGTACTGACAGTGAAAGTGATGAGCGTGGGGTGGGCGTGGGTAGGTGGGTTGTAGGGTGCACTGGGTGGGCGAGAGAGGAGGGGTGATCTCCAGCACGCCTCGCCACCCACCATCACCCACCTGTCGTCCAGGGGTTGATGCTCTCATATATCCCAGGACGTCGCCCACAGTCTCCTAGGAGACGACGATGGACAGACGCACACATTTCCTCAACTTCATATTTTTATCAAAATTATATACAGCACATTATACAGCTATTTGATCTATATGACAAGTTACATGGTTACAAGAACTTTGTTTACATAACACGCACGATATTCAACATAAAAGAGTGGGCTACCTGCTTTTCAAACAATAGGTGGGGTTTGATCCCAAGGCCAAGCGTGTGTTGGTCCTGCAAGCTACTGCAGGCGAGCCTATATTATGCAATACCTGTGAATTGTATAGCTAAATATTAATTACCGAAAGCGCGAGGGTGCGTGAGTGCGCGTGAGAGAGAAAGAGAGAGAGAGAGAGAGAGAGAGAGAGAGAGAGAGAGAGAGAGAGAGAGAGAGAGAGAGAGAGAGAGAGAGAGAGAGAGAGGGAGAGAGGGAGATTATATATATATATATATATATATATATATATATATATATATATATATATTCTGCTCTCGTCCCTTACGTTAGGTTAGGTAAGGTTTGTCAGGAAACAGGACAAGTGTTTCCTGACGCGGGTCTCAGTCATATAATGACCCACCGCTGGAGCTTTTGGTCATCTGACCGAGGCCTTCCGCTGGCTTACCCCTCCACCGCTTTAAAAATTATGGCTGTGATTATAACCATTTTCAGCTCTCGCCCATTTGAAACCATTATCAATGCTTCATAAAATATATATCACGACATTAACAGTCATGTTTTTTACGATTTTTCTAAAGAAGCGACTTTTAATTAAGGTGATGGTTCTTGTGATGGTCGCCCTTGTTGTCCGGTCTAAAAAAAGGCTTAAAGTAGTAAGAAAAGTAATAAGTTTTAAAAATCACAGGAACGTAATGTATATATTTATGTATAATAGAAGTTTGTAAGATTTACCTGACATCTTACATGTTCGAGAGAGACATCAGCAGTTTATTCAGTGTAAAACGTGCGCTGACAATACTTTAATTACACACACAAAAAACTATCAGAGTCTGAGCCACAATATGATCGGGGGAAATCACAGTGACAATGACGTACAGAAAACTTGACGCGGAAACAATATTTGCTCCATAAAACACCACAGTTCTCTAAACATAACCGTAAAAATAAAAGTTGCACACAATGTTTGACACACACACACACACCACATACACACACCACATACACACACACACACACCACATACACACACACACACATACACACACACACCACATACACACACCACACACCACATACACACACACACACACACACCACATACACACACACACCACATACACACACCACATACACCCACACACACACCACATACACACACACACACACCTAAAAAAAGAAGGAAGTGGGGAATGAGAGTCGAGCCTGTAGTTGAGGGATGTATGGAAGATATATTACAGAAGAATGCCATGGAAAAACGTTGGGACTATGTGAGAAAAAACTGCAATAAGTAAGAGAATCAGGAAGGAGTATACAAGAATCAAAAGAGCCGGAGAAACACTGCAAGAACAATCCGCCAAAAAAAAAGGCACAAGTTATCACAAGGGAGAAAAGAGCAGTGGCAGAGCTGAGAAGGCACTTGAACTCTCTTCTCATACCATCCACTGAGACACTTTCATATACTTCTCAGACTCGTCAAAATGAGCCTCCAAACATTATCATTCATTTAACAATAAAATCTACAAGTTCTGCTGACATTTCGAAATCTATTCCTTCAAGGATAACTACTTGAACACCAGCCTCTAGTTACAGTGTCGCCCACTCGGGTTTAGCGCAAAACAAACTAAAAACTCTTTTGACAGAAACCTCACCTAGCTGGCAATCCACGGATATAACACCTCACTACACGAACATTAAGTTACAGGTCCTTCAGAAGAGCTCAGTGTGTTAACACCTTGCAGGAACAACACCTCACTACGTTTGCACCTAAGACGACATACGCAATACTCCCACCATGCAGAAGCATGTATTAGATGTCCTCCTTATGATGATTGCTACCGGAAGCTGACGACCGCAACCATCTTCCTCTTCCTTCTCTCACTAGCTTGCATCCTTCATGCTGGAGACTAATTTATCTCTTCGTCAAGCACAGCGACAACGAGAGCGCCAGCTTCCGCCAGTCTGACGACCAGGGAGTAACATCGTCAATGGCACAAGGCACCGGGAAGCGTGCTGTGCTGCGCTCCTTTGCTAGGTTAGGTTTAACTTACAGTGGTTGCTTTTACCAAGACTCCGTCCACCTCCTTTCCCTTTGGTTTTTCCTCTCCCTTTAGTTTTCAATGTATAGGTGGTTTAGTTCTTTTAATATTGTTTTTTTGAAGGTCATTCTTCATAGTTAAAGGACTAGTTTGTCTAGTTTGTGGATAAGTTTGTAGAGGTGGGAGCTCCATGGTGGTGCTGCGTATTCCATGGTAGGTCTGACAGAAAATACCAATCCTTATCTCACAAGACCTGCCTACGCCGCAATGGCTATTCAGTTAATGTATGCCAACGTTCGTTTCTTTCTCGAATATTTGTAGCCTCTGTTCTCTGTACTGGCTCTGCTATATCCTTCCCGATTTGCACACCAATAAACTTGCTGGTTTAAAATTTCAACAGCCATTGTCTTCAGGTCTTCTTGTAGCCTTTCCTTTTCGATTATGGCATTTGCTCTCCTAGTATGCATTACATCCGCAAACTTGGATATCTAGAACTATCTCCCAAGGTATATTATTTACGTATATCAGAAACAGTAACGGATACCTGTGGAACACCACACCCCATGCTCGTCCAGGCCAAGCTCTTCACGGTTTCCTTCCGCTCAAAGGTATCAAAGATGTCCCTTGATCCAGGAGGTGACTTTCCCGTTATCCCTGCTTGCTCTTCCAGTTTGTGAATGTAGTGTCAAAGGCCTTTTTTTTTTTTTTTTACAATCCAAGAATATGCAGTCCATTTTTTCCTGCTGAATTCCTGCTGCCATGTCCCAGATCTCTAGGTTTGAGAGACTAGATTTACCTTCTCTTGGTCGTCGTTAGTGTGTTTATGCCTGCAAGTGGCCCACCATTTTTCTTCTCCTACATTACATTTGGTAATCCAGCTTACAGTAAGTGTTAAGACTGTGCCTTGGGGCGCTAAACTTTTTACTATGTTCAAACTGATCTTTATTTTATTTGCTAATCACTGGGCCGTATTTGTTGGAAATTTGAATACCCATTTTCCTATTATACCTACTGACCTTACGAGTTATTTCTCCATGGTCGCATTTGTCAAATGCCTTTGCAAAATCCGTATAGATTACATCAGGTGTTTTATTTCCAAGGGTCAGTAGTTATGTCATAGTGACGTAACAGTTGCGAAGGGCAGGATCTTCCTGTTATAAAGTCATGTTGACTTGGGCTGTGTACTTCATGCTTCTCCATAAAGTCACAACTCCGCATGTTTTGTGTCTGTAATGACACACTGAGTTCCTCCCTCCTGGGCAAGGTGGTGGTGGCTCACACCACCACCACAGCAGCTGGTGGCAGCTCACACCACCACCACAGCAGCTGGTGGCAGCTCACACCATCACCACAGCAGCTGGTGGCAGCTCACACCACCACACAGCAGCTGGTGGCAGCTCACACCACAGCAGCTGGTGGCAGCTCACACCACAGCAGCTGGTGGCAGCTCACACCACAGCAGCTGGTGGCAGCTCACACCACAGCAGCTGGTGGCAGCTCACACCAAGCAGCTGGTGGCAGTCAAGAAACCACAGCAGTTGGCTGGTGGACTCACTCACCACAGCAGCTGGTGCGTGCACTACCACCACCACAGCAGCTGGTGGCAGCTCAAACCACCACCACAGCAGCTGGTGGCAGCTCACACCACCACAGTTCTCTCCTACGCTGACAGAAACACACAAGATCTCTAACAAACTTTTTTCTCGAACATATTATCAAGGATTAATACAGTAGGCCTACTGTTAGCTGCGACATTGACGCAGTTCAGTAGGCCTACTGTTAGCCGTACATTGACGCAGTTCAGTAGTTTGTTCCACTCATGTACAGCGTTACCAGTTATTCCCAGGTTAGGTATTTCAATAAATTTATTAACAGCCCCATTATTTGTGCTGTGGACACTGTTCCCAGCGCCGGCACCATGCCCACTGACATATCGGCTTAAATTTTCATCTCTCCCTCTCACTCACACACACACACACACACACACACACACACACACAACACACACACACATACACACACTTGGACATGCTCAGTGAACAATGGAATGACTAACATGATACTGTAGCATGACCGAGGACAGTGTGCAGAAAGAGTGACCAGGAAATGTTCTTCAACCAGTGCCAAGCTCTCTCTTTCCTCATTCCTTCCCTTTCTTCTTTCATATTCCTCCACTGTCTTATCCCTCACTATTCCTCTCTCCTCTCTCATTCCTTAATCTCCTTCCCTTATTCTTTATTTTCCTCTTCTAGATCCCTATTCCCATTCAGGCCTATCTCACTTTCCTGATGTTTATGCAAAAAATGTTAAAATGAATATCACTGAACAGATTGCTATATAAAACAAAATATAAATTAGACTCCTCCCTACAGGGTTTCATGAGAGGTAAGATACGGCACATTGCATCACGGCTTTCCTTGCACACTCACGCACAATACTCAACCTTCATTGATTCATAATGGGCCTTCCACAAAGCTCGATGTATTTGTAGGGATCACAGCTCAAGACAAATTATTACTAGATTAATTTGTAGGTATGGAAGTTCAAGTAAAATTATTACCAAATGAATTAGTAGGGATGGGAATTAAGGACGAATTATTAATGTCGACACTAATGAATATGTAAAGGACAAAAGAGCAAATGTTCTTTTTCATGGATAATATTCAAAGGAGTACGAAATGAAACTGAGCACACCTCAAGGTGTGTCTTCACTCCTATATTGTTTAATGTTCTACTGAACACACAAGCCAAAATGCACTATCCTCATGGTGTGGTCCATACAGGGTATGCTGCTGATATAGTGACACAATCCCATGTTACGACAAAACTACTACTGAAAGAAGGTAATGCACACAGTAACTAAGGATAGAAGGATTTAACAAAAAATATGCAGGATTTTCTGAAATTAGATGACAGTAATTTGTAAAAGCAGTGATTCTTGTGCATATATACCCTCTCAATTATCTATCTTCAAACAGACAAAGATAGGATGACATCGGCAAATGACGTGTCAACTATTTGTGCTGTAATGTACTGCTTATATGGTGCTATTTTCACTCAAGATGAATGGCAAAAATCAAAGACAAATCTAAACTCTCTCATCCCTCTCTTTTTCCCCTTCTCTATCTCAGTATCACCACACTATATACCAGACGAGCCTGGCCCATGGGTGGCCTCCGGGAGTAGCAAGATTCTCGAAACTCATCAAAGGTACATCCAAAGGTAAGTGCGGTTTATAATGAGTAGTAACGTCGATATTGTTAACAGTACTAATGATGGTGAGATTCATGATGACATATGGTGATAGTTGAAATCAAAGTAATGATGACCGTAGCGAGACCAGAAGATATGACAAATGACAAGATCCTGGAGGTATGCAACACAGCACCCGTCACTCCCACACCATGACTACTATTGCTGCATCATAACGGTGCTCTCCACCCACCCATACAATGTTCACAACCGAAACGTCCTGGGTTTAGTCCTCAGGCAAGGTGAGGCATGTTAGAAAAACATACCTGCTTGTCCATGTTTACCTAGCTGTAAATAGGTACCAAGGGCATAGTTAACTGTCGATCACATCATGGGCGAAAAGTTAGAAACAATAATAATAATAATGCCATATAAGGAGAAATACCTAGCTGTCTAGATGACACCTGTCACCTGAGGCTGACACACCATGTAACATCTGACAACTAACTAGAACCAGTTCTCACACACGTGAACTTAATATACACATGACTGTAGAGGCATCATGAAGTACTGTTGCAGCTGCAAAACACTAAAGAGCAAAATAATAAACAGAAACGTTTCATGGCTTCAAAATGAAATGTGATCAATCCTGGATGAAGGTAGCCAACAGTTACCTGTTGTAAACTCAAGAGGGTCATCGACCCCGTTGTCTGGTCCCAGACCAAACTTCCCGGCTGATAGCCTGATCAGTAAACCTGTTGGTGCAAGTAGCACGCAATCCACTGTAGGCACCACAACCCAGTGGATCAGGATGTGAATCTTGAAACCAGTCAAGTTCTGGGTTGAAGGCACTACCAGTCAATGTAGAGGGTAGCGAGTCATTACTGAAACAATTATAAAGTGGAGGAAGATGGTAGCAAAGTATACGAGTGGAAGATGAGAGAGGAGTGCAGAGTGCGTGAGCTCTGGCCAGGATTAGCACTGAAGTGCAACACTGTGGGGTTGTAGAGCACCAGAGCGTGTCAATGAAAGCAGAGGCGTGAATGTAAGATTATTCAGCAAGGAGTGTGAAGTGAAGGGTCGCTAGGCAGGCACTCAAAAGATCCCCTTCTCAGGGAATGATCCACAAATATTGAACAAGGAAGTATAGGGAGAGGAGCACGAAAGGCAAGATAACAGCAAGAAAAAAAGAAATTCAAGTAAACAAGATTAAACGATATATATGATGATCCAAGTGATGTTATCAGGAAGGTGTGGAAAAAAAAGTTGGCTTAAGGCGATTCAGTAACGTGAGGAAAATAAAGAAATAAAGAATATGAAAGGAATATGGGAAAAAAGTCAAGCAAATATGAAATATTTAGCTAGCAGCAATAGTCTGGTTGACCAAGCAGTCTTGTTAGTCAGACTCGAGGCCTGGATGGGCAGGTATAACCATCGAAATCTGTCACAGGTATGTCATATATAACCCATAAAAAATGTGAGTCACGGCAGCTCAGGAGGGAGGGTCAGGAGCTGTGAATCGACCCCCGCGCACAACTCGCAGGAGGGCACACCCTTGCCTTTAAAAGCTGATGTAATTTTAATTGAAGGTGAGTGTTCATTAATAGCCATTATGGTGCATTAAAACACAGTGATTAAGATCATCATCACTTTCACGGAGCGCACAGTGCGAGAAGGGGAAAACAGGTGGTGGTAGGTGGTTAGCAAGGTGGGTGGGTGGTTAGGACAGTGGGCAGGAAGGCGGGTGAGTGGGTAGAAAGTCAGTTTAAGTGGGTCAGTACTAAGCTGGGTCGGTAGGTGTAGGTAGTAAGGTTGGTCAGTAAATAGGTGAGGGTAGGTGGATAGGTTGAGGTAAATAGTTGTCCAGGTTGTTTTAAATGGTCAAGGTATCGACTGAACTTTTGACACTTATAAACAATTATTTTCCTCCCCAAGTCGCCCCTTATCATAAAATCCCATTTACTATACTTCACGTATTTCCTAAGTACCCCATGCTAATTTCATAAGATTATTTCTTACGTCTTCAGCGAAAGAGACTCAGACGAGTCTCTCTAGTTGAGACTCAGACGAGTCTCTCTAGTTGAGACTCAGACGAGTCTCTCTAGTTGAGACTCAGACGAGTCTCTCTAGTTGAGACTCAGACGAGTCTCTCTAGTTGAGACTCAGACGAGTCTCTAACAACACCCGTTGAAAAGAGAGGAGCTACGACGAGTTTCGGCCCGACTTCCTTTAAAAGTCACACTAACACACGAGACAGACTTTGTAAATGAGTCCAAGTGGCAATCGATCGAGTCTCTCTATAGTCGTTGTGAGAGAAGTTCCAGTACTCAGAGAGTCTCTCTAGTTGAGACTCAGACGAGTCTCTCTAGTTGAGACTCAGACGAGTCTCTCTAGTTGAGACTCAGACGAGTCTCTCTAGTTGAGACTCAGACGAGTCTCTCTAGTTGAGACTCAGACGAGTCTCTCTAGTTGAGACTCGGACGAGTCTCTCTCGTTGAGACTCAGACGAGTCTCTCTAGTTGAGACTCAGACGAGTCTCTAGTTGAGACTCAGACGAGTCTCTCTAGTTGAGACTCAGACGAGTCTCTCTAGTTGAGACTCAGACGAGTCTCTCTAGTTGGAGACTCAGACGAGTCTCTCTAGTTGAGACTCAGACGAGTCTCTCTAGTTGAGACTCAGACGAGTCTCTAGTTGAGACTCAGACGAGTCTCTAGTTGAGACTCAGACGAGTCTCTCTAGTTGAGACTCAGACGAGTCTCTCTAGTTGAAAGACTCAGACGAGTCTCTCTAGTTGAAGACTCAGACGAGTCTCTCTAGTTGAGACTCAGACGAGTCTCTCTAGTTGGAGACTCAGACGAGTCTCTCTAGTTGAGACTCAGACGAGTCTCTCTAGTTGAGACTCAGACGAGTCTCTCTAGTTGAAGAGACTCAGACGAGTCTCTCTAGTTGAAGAAAGAGACTCAGACGAGTCTCTCTAGTTGAAGAAAGAGACTCAGACGAGTCTCTCTAGTTGAAGAAAGAGACTCAGACGAGTCTCTCTAGTTGAAGAAAGAGACTCAGACGAGTCTCTCTAGTTGAAGAAAGAGACTCAGACGAGTCTCTCTAGTTGAAGAAAGACTCAGACGAGTAACAGTAGCACCAGAATACACAAATAACCCGCACATGGAAGAGAGGAGCTTACGACGACGTTTCGGTCCGACTTGGACCATTTACAAAGTCACACTTGTGTGACTTTGTATTGTTCCAGTCACAGTATTGTGCCTTTTTTTGTTATTTATCACCAGAAGCCTCAAAGGTTAAGAATTCCGTCCAATAAGGCACAGAACTTACCAAAATTATCTTTCACACATTAGAAAAAGACACCATTTTGTAGAAGATGAAATCTCTCAGCGAGTCACAGTAAACAATATGCTAAACCAGGACAAATATCAACTACTGTAGAAAAAAACAAAGAAAGATTATAATGTAATCTGTAAAGGAAGCTAGAGGTAACCAACTACATTATATAGATCTTAAGTTGAAGGAGATCTTCAGTTTGAGGAATACAATAATGTTACTACAATAACTGAAAGAATATTCTTGTCCTACACTTACCAGACGGAGAATCGAGCCTCCACCACTCCTCGCATTCTATGACCCTAAACTGGTATAACGCTTCATAGAAATTTAATTATCTTTTAATTAGTTCTGTCAAAATAGTTCCAGTATATTCCTTTGTTTACATTATGTTTGTCACTATTTTTAAATTGTGACAATGACTGCTTGCTGTGCCCCTCCTCTCATATTTATGCCGCCACTGTAAAATTATTTATAGCCCTAAATTTCGCATTCACAGTGCAGTTCCGAGAGTCTAGAGTTTTCCATGTTTATGCAATTGCAATTACAGCTGCATTTTTTGTACATACAAATGATTCTAACTCGCCAGGGATTGGGTGCATATGGACTCGCAAAAAAATACTAATCTATTTGCGCTTGCTGAGAGGGGTAGGGAGGGTGAGAAGTAACTGGAGTCCTGGGGGAATGAGTGATTTGAGTTCTGAGGAAGGGGATGACTCATGTCAGTATTTTATACCATTTATTTACCTCCATCGAGTCCTGGTTCTTGACCCCGTCTCTAAGCTTCGTCCACCGCACTAGTTACTAATATAGTCGACGAAGAATGAACTACTAAATCTTCAAGACTTCAACCTAACAACCCTAGAAGAGGATACATGAAGGTTCCCCCAAGTCGATACCAGGGGTCACCACCCGCACCACTTAATACCAGAAAAGGCTTCCTGGAAGACCAAGAAAAACGTTTTTTGTAATACCAAAAGTCTCAGAAAATTATGGAGTTGATAGGGACAAGTTGTTTTAGATGAGAGAAGAGTGAACCAGGGGTCTCAGGTTTTAGCTAAAGACGCAGACGAGCCATAAAGACGCTAGCAATTTTTATATTTAGGGTGAAGAAGTAAAGTGACACTATAAACAGTTTTAAAAGTTAAGAGAGCCTCTCGGGACAAGAAATCAGTAAAACCGAGAGGCAGGATTAGGAAGTATGAATCGACGCATCTAGACAACTAGACTGCGTACCAATATTGTAAGCAAGTACAACTAGGCGAGTACACACACTGCGGGAGGAAACAACTGACACACGTTAAGTACGAAACTTCATGGAAAGCATCATAACAAAAAGCAGACATGCTGTAAGAAGGGCAAGACCACAACAGGTGTTGAAAAATGATTCCATGGGCAGGTGTGAGAAAGGGCAAGATGACGCACGATGCCACCATCCAGCGCGTACTCACCACCTTTGATATACCTTTGAAGAGTTTCGAGAGTATCTACTCTCTGAGCCCGGCCATGGGCCAGGCTCGTCTGGTGCTTGCCTGGTCAACCAGGCTGTTGCTGCTGGAGGCCCGCTGCCCCACATATCCATCACAGCCTGGTTGATCTGGCACCTGGTGAATATATTTGTCCAGTTTCCTCTTGAAGGCTTCTACACTGGTTCCAGCCGTGTTTCGGATATCTTCTGGTAAGATGTTGAATAGTCTGGGACCCCGGATGTTAATACAGTGCTCCTCCCGTATTGTCCCCACCGCACCCCTGCTCCTCACTGGGTTTATTTTACACTTCCTCTCATATCTCTCACTCCAGTATGTTGTTATGGCAGTGTGCAGATTTGGGACCAGGCCCTCAAGTACTTTCCATGTATATATTATCATGTATCTCTCTCTCCTCCGCTCCAATGAGTACATGTTCAAGACTTGAAGGCGTTCCCAATAATTTAGATGTTTCAATGGCTCAATGTGTGGTCTATTCTCTACATCTTCCTGCATCTTTCATTCCATTAAGGTGTTATGGTAGTGTGTATATTAGGGACCTGGCCCTCACCTATTTTCCGTGTAACAATTATGAGATCTCTCTCCACCGTCCCAGAGCAGAACACTCGTAGTTTATATTTACTGATTTTATGAAGCCATCAAATTATTCATATTATAATATCTAGCTTGGATAATCAGTCGAAATTTAAAAAAGAGGTGTGAGAACAAAATGATGTTTTAGGATAGAGTACAAGTGCTCTGTAGAGTACCAACAATGACTTGGCCTCTCGTATTTCAAAAGTTCTCACAATTCAACCTCATTTTTTATTGTGTTCTCTAAATGTCAGGTTATGTGACAACATAATTCCCAGGTCTCTTACCTGCTCCGCCATTCCTTCCTTATCAAGCAACTGGTATTTGTAACAATATAATTTATTCACAAGTCACGCATGAATTACTTCGGTATTGTGACGCATTCTTATTCGTGTTATTTACCATTGCGCATGAAAGGACTCCTAATAGCGGAACGTAAGTTTCCCGACGATTTGCAATATGGTAACTCGTACTTATTTTTGTATCGTCTTCAAAAAATGACATGAAATAGTGGCTAGCGTTTTTTATGTGCGTCTACTTTTACCTTTGACGTGTTTCGAGAGGCCTTCTACTCCCGGAGCCCGGCCATGGGCCAGGCTCGTCTGCTACAAGCTGGAGCATCAAGGGTGCCCGGACCGCTCCTGGCGATATTAAAGGGAGGACTATATTTAGTCTTGACCCTCTCAGTCTCTACAATCTACTTCATTTATATAAACTTAAAGTAATTTCTCTTAACATTTTGGTTAAAAATTAATCTCGTCTCAACGGTTTATGGGGAGGTGCATTATACAGTACCTGAGGAATGGGAGGTAATGGGTTCTGATCCAAGAAAGGGAAGGGTAGCTTCAATTCTTTGGATAAAGATCCCTTCACCAGCATCAGTCACTGCCCTTGAAGAGACTGTCATTACATACAACTGCGGGAAGACTTTTTGAAAAACATTCTATTTCAGCCTCTCACCTTAAGGCTCTGAATACTAGCAGTAGAGATTTTGACAAGTCATTTTTTATGGTCCAACCTTAATTTGTCTCTTTTTTGGGAGTTCAGAAGAGTGATGCTTTGTGTTTTAATGGTATGTTGGACCACTGAACAGGTTAGGTTAGGTAAGGTTCGTCAGGAAACAAGACAAGTGTTTCCTGACGCGGGTCAGGAAACACTTGGAGATTTTGGTCATCTGACCGAAGCCTTCCGCTGGCTTACCAGTCCACCCCCTTCCCAATAATTACGTAATATTTTATTTTCCAACTCTGCTGCACTTGTGTCGCATCCGGTGCCATACATGTAACAGGTTTCCAAACAGTTTTTCCTACTCTGGCAGGCCGGCCGGCCTGATGCCAATCTTCACTGATGACCTGCTGGTCAACCAGGCTATATAGATTTATTAACCACTTCAGCTTGTGTTATCGTTTTTGCATCATTCTTGGGTTACACTTATAATCCTTATCCATCTCTGATTTATATTGCTTTATAACCTTCATATTCAGAATATTCGGCTTTATACTATTTCATTGTGATTTTCTGTTAAAAGTCTTCCATATAATTTTTTCCTAAAGACAGTTTCCATATTTAAGTTTTAGACACAATGCTCTTACTTTTATTTGATTTTATCCGCTTCTATTATTTTCCTTCTTGCTAAGATTACACATTTATTTCCCAGTGTGGGTGTGTGTGTGTGTGTGTGTGTGTGTGTGTGTAGAGAGAGAGAGAGAGAGAGAGAGAGAGAGAGAGAGAGAGAGAGCAGTAAACTGTCATTATGGCTACTATCACCTGACACCACTATCTCTAGTTCGTCGCCATTTGTTATCACCTGATTACTAAGGAGCCTAACAACAAGTATGTATTCTTAAGTTATCAAAGATGATTACAATTTCCTTCAGTATTTACCCTTGAGAATACCGCAAAGACTACATCATAAAAGTGTAATTAAGTATCTTATAGCAGTTGCCTGATATGGTTCCTACTTCTCGTTTATTACTTAAGAACGCCTCAACCGATCAGGTTCAAATTTTCAAAGCAAGTGCACCGTAAATAGGAAAACGATTCGTGCGACTATGACCATGTGGACGTGCACTCTGGCCAATGTTATTTACACCATTCTCGATTATGGTTTCCGTAGATAACTTGAGAAAACCTCTTCTGATGGCCTTCAAACATAGGTGTATCCTAATGAGGAGGACGATGGTATTTTTACTGGAGTGTGTAAGTTCTAATATGTCAAGTTTACTTTTAAAACGTGTAATTTTTCTTGGGTATGCATCATCTGAATAGTTTTAATGGCTGATGCAACTCATAAGGATGATAGACATTAATTTTATTTACCAATATACTACTAGCACATCAAAAACTTGGAATAATTGGATTCCGTTCTATAAATGGGATTGAAGTCGACCCGAAGATATCAACAAACATCGCTGGTGTGTCTACCTCACCGGAAGGTTCACGTAGTTATATTGGGCTAAGTCCCAATTTCAATTTTTTTAAACAAATTATGATATTGAATTTCACGCAACACCTGGTCACAGACCGGGCCGCGGGGGCGTTGACCCCCGGAACTATCTCCAGGTAAACACCTGGAAAATAGCTCCTTTCACCAGCTTCAAACCTTTAATATTGATGCACTTTATGGAAAGGATGATGCCAGGTAAACTTCGGTAGTGTTGGGGCACATTTAAAAATACATTAATATGGCTAATATTTTTTAAATAATTTATTTCCACGCAATAGCTATTCATTTTTGGGATACGGGGATACCTTTCTCGGACTGCGCAGAGAATGAAACACATCTAGTTATGGAAGACACCATCTTAGAGATGAAACCAAAGATATAATGGAGATAGACTCTAGGCAGGAGCCATGTTTCGAGGGGCAACTGAGAAAGCTATGTGGGTCTACTGAAGGAGGTGGAGGCCATGTGGGTCTACTGAAGGAGGTGGAGGCCATGTGGGTCTACTGAATGAGGTGGAGGCCATGTGGGTCTACTGAATGAGGTGGAGGCCATGTGGGTCTACTGAAGGAGGTGGAGGCCATGTGGGTCTACTGAAGGAGGTGGAGGCCATGTGGGTCTACTGAAGGAGGTGGAGGGCATGTGGGTCTACTGAAGGAGGTGGAGGTCATGTGGGTCTACTGAAGGAGGTGGAGGCCATGTGGGTCTACTGAAGGAGGTGGAGGCCATGTGGGTCTACTGAAGGAGGTGGAGGCCATGTGGGTCTACTGAAGGAGGTGGAGGCCATGTGGGTCTACTGAAGGAGGTGGAGGCCATGTGGGTCTACTGAAGGAGGTGGAGGCCATGTGGGTCTACTGAAGGAGGTGGAGGCCATGTGGGTCTACTGAAGGAGGTGGAGGCCATGTGGGTCTACTGAAGGAGGTGGAGGCCATGTGGGTCTACTGAAGAAGGTGGAAGCCATGGTCTATTAAAGAAGGTGTAAGCCATGTTGGAGAGGTAATTATAGGCCATCTGGCAGTGACTGACCACTATACAACGGAAGCACAAACTTTATCTTTGCAAAATATCTACATCCCCACCACCACACCTGGCCTGCCTTCCCCAACTAGTCAACCATCACTCCCTCCTTACCTAGTCTGCCACATCTACCACCCCTATCCCTCCCTCCGGACAATACACCTGGTGACAAATATGCGAGACTAAGATGACAGGAGGTGAGGGGATCGATGTGGGCCCAGGTACCGTTGCTATCAACAAAGTCGCTACTTGTATACCACTGGTTTTACCTGCCACATTAATAACCACCTCCACCACACTCAAGGTCACCCACCATCACTGTCAAGGCCACCCATCATACCACTACCACCACTACTGTCAGTGCAACCCATCACCACCACTAATACCGCTACTGTCAGTGCAACCCATCACCACCATTACCAGCACCACCCATCACCTACCAGACAATGTCCCCCACATACACCACAACAATTAGCCACATTATCATCAGTACCATTCAGAGGGTTGCACTGATGCCAGAGGGCTCTTGCTCCAAGGAACTAGATCCAACATGATTACCTCCCAGTCCCCAGACGCTGTATGGCCTTATGGATTTAGCGCTTCCCCCCAAATAATAATAATAATAATAATTGTGTTCTTGAAGCTGAGTCATCGCGTGGGTGGTAGGTAGTACGGGTTTAGCGCGTCCCAGTGAGTATAATACCGTCAGTAAAAACTGCAATATGCAGGCGACAATTATATCCTCATATGTAATGGTAATTACCATAATGTTGTAATTGCACAACATTATCAAAATAACAGCGATTTTCATGGCGGTGGCTCGCCCTCTTAACGTGGGAAATTATAACATACTGTGGTCCTCCTCTCTCCTAATTAGAAAAACTCATTAACTATGAGTATAGAGCTAGTGTCTTAATTAGACACTCATTAATTACGGAAGTGAGAGTAAGTGTATTTGTCTGTCTGTCTCTCAATGCTACGATGGAAAGACGGTAGGCAGACTGCATGGGACAAATACTGTGCGTCTATATTAACTGACACCTACCTACAATACTCTGAAGCTGAATGGGATTAGGGTGCCACCAGTTTCAGGGAGACCCAGAAGATCAATAAATACAGTGGGCTGGCACCATGCTGTAACTTCGTCTCAATAGGATCGAAGACCCCTCAGAACGTGGGGCAAGTCTGCTCTCAGAGTCATTGTAGAGTTGGGCGACAAATCATCACGGAAACCAAGGACCCCAGAACGATCAGCTTCCTCGTTCAGAGACTCAGTGTCGCGGTCCAGAATGGAAATACCTGCAGCATTCAGGGCACAAGACCCACCCCATGGGAGCTGGATGAAGTAATTGAGATGTACGCTTTGTGATGCCATGATTATATATATATATATATTATATATATATATATATATATATATATATATATATATATATATATATATATATATATATATATATATATATGTCGTGCCGAATAGGTAAAACTTTTTATTTTTGGCTTTAATAACAACGGTCTTCTTGCTGAATAAGGCAAGCGAAAATTTGTGTATGCAGTAATTTCGCAAAAAATCATTCTGAACCTAACGAAAAAGACATATTTCATTGTGTTTATTTATTATTAAATTATTGTAAACTTATCAAAAATATATTTAGTTGGAATAGGCTAAATTAAATTGCGCTTATTATAATAAGGTTAGGTAAGTTTTCTAAGGTTCTTTTGGTACACAATTATTAATTTTTACATTAACATAAATGAAAAATATACATCTTTAAACGTATAAGAGAAAATTTTAGAAAG
Organism: Cherax destructor; assembly: GCA_009830355.1. Lineage (NCBI taxonomy): Eukaryota > Metazoa > Arthropoda > Malacostraca > Decapoda > Parastacidae > Cherax > Cherax destructor. The sequence continues at coordinate 48,345 of WNWK01000849.1, forward strand.
GACTTAATTTTAAATGAGCTCTTGCTAATTGACCAATTTTACCTATTCGGCACATTATATATATTATACAGTATATCTTCTACTGCTAAGTCAATGTTTATCTTCATCTTAACTTAATCTGCACTATTCACAGCCATTATTAAGATTTCTTCTTAGATTTAGTATTCCCGACGTTTCGTTTATTATTTTTGCAATGTGTACACAACAATCATATTACCCGTGTCACTACGTCTGTGCTACTTCAAAGTTCTCAATCCGTCTTAAATCTGATGCTGAGAAGAACAAAAATATATTCTTTGTAAGTTTTAAGACAATTGATGTTTTCCAAGAACACCGTCCCCCACACTAACGTTACCTCCCCCATATTCATAAATAAACCTGTGTATGCATGTGTGCGCGCGTGCGTGTACTCACCTAGTTGTGGTTGCAGGGGTCGAGACATAGCTCCTGGCCTCGCCTCTTCACTGGCCGCTACTGGGTCACTCTCCCTGCTCCATGAGCTTTATCATACCTCTTCTTAAAGCTATGTATTGAGCCTGCCTCCACTACATCGCTTCCTAAACTATTCCACTTCCCGACAACTCTGTGACTGAAGAAATACTTCCTAACATCTCTGTGATTCATCTGAGTCTTCAACTTCCAACTGTGTCCCCTTGTTGCTGTGTCCCATCTCTGGAACATTCTGTCTCTGTCCACTTTGTCAATTCCTCTCAGTATCTTATATGTTGTTATCGCCAGGTCGATTTCCCTTAACCTCTCCTCGTAGGACATACCCCTTAGCTCCGGGACTAGTCTTGTTGCAAACCTTTGCACTTTCTCGAGCTTCTTCACGTGCTTGGCTAGGTGTGTGTTCCAAACTGGTGCTGCATACTCCAGTATGGGCCTAACGTACACACGTGTGTGTGTGTGTGTGTGTGTGTGTGGTGCCTTGTGTCTCCGGCCTAACAAGCTCGAACTTACTGAATAGGCCGAAGTCCCTTACAATGTAAAAAAATATATATACTATATATTTCTTGGCCAAGCCTAACTTAGGTTTATCTAAGTTAAAGGAGGTTGCTAAGTTTAACAAAATTCTACTAAAAATGTCAAAAGATCATATTAAAATTGTCAAACATTATTCAAATCAATGATGTATATTTCTTCGTTACGTTCAGATTGATTTTTGCAGATTTATGACAAACAAATTTTCACTCTGTTTATTCCACACACACACACACACAGGGGCATGAGCGGTGAATCGACCCCTGCAACAACAATTAGGTGAGTACACACTAATACATTACAATATGGTTTGATTCGCCTTTAAAAATATGTTATCCCACTTAATGCCCCCCACCTCAGTCCCTCATACTGTACTGCTTTAGTCCTTCCTTCACAGCCTGGTCGATCAGGCCAGCAATCAGGAGACCTGATATGTAACCGGGCGCTTGTTCAGTTACCTTCACTTCCCTGGGAAGTGACTACAGGTAACCCCCCTTCACTTACCCTCCCTCCCTCCTTGAAATTCTCCCCTTACTTTCAGTGAGACGGGGAGGGGAAAATGGTCCAGAAATAGAAAGTATACCAAATCAGAGAGAAAGCAATTTCTTTTTTTTTCATCGTCTCGCTGGTGGCCCCAAGCTAGTTTACCAGACGATGACTATAAGATGTAGTGAAGGGGGTAGCGTGTTGTGGTGAGTGAAGGAGAGAAGGGTAGTGTGTTGTGGTGAATGAAGAGAGGAGGTAGTGTGTTGTGGTGAATGAAGGAGAGGATGGTAGTGTGTTGTGGTGAATGAAGGAGAGGATGATAGTGTGTTGTGGTGAATGAAGGAGAGGATGGTGATGTGTTGTGGTGAGTGAAGGAGAGGATGGTGATGTGTTGTGGTGAGGGAAGGAGAGGATGGTGATGTGTTGTGGTGAGGGAAGGAGAGGATGGTGATGTGTTGTGGTGAGGGAAGGAGAGGATGGTGGTTAAGTTTTCTTGGATATATACCTATGACAGGTTTCGAGTCTTTCTACTCCTGCAATCCAGTTAGAGTCCAGGCTTTCCTGGTGCCTGCCTGATCAACCTGGCTGTTACTGTATGCGGCCTGGGTGGCAAGAGGTCGGTTATCCCCCCCCCCACACACACACACTAGAAAACCAAACCAAATAACGTTTCCAGCGGTCATGAACCATCATGAAACTTTGATAAGGGTCCAGGACCGATCGAAACGTATTTTAGTTTTCATTTCTAATTTGTGGGTTAGTTGTGAACAGTGCAAAACGAGGCAGATCCAGGCTGCGGAAGTATGGAAACTTCCCAATACGAGGAGTTGATTTCCCATCACTGCAGTGTGACTGTACAGCTATGGAGGGAGCGAGGGCTTTCCAGGGTTTGGCAAATCATCGTAGCATAAAGCTGCGGGTTCAAGAGCTGAAGCTTAACGCCTTCTAACAGGCTTGGTAACTGAACACACACAAAACTTATGAAGTATAAATGCCACAATACACGAGAAGAAAGCTCAGCCGTGGTCTCTCTCTATATTCGACCATCGTAAAATTACTTCACAATTCTGTAACAAGATAACTGTCGGGGACTGACCGAAACATCGTCCAGGTTTCGCCTTAAGTGTGAGTTGTGTCCAAACTATCGGAATAGAGGAGTATCGATAAATTTTAACGTTATCGGCCTAAAACTGAGTATGGATAAAAATTTGGGTATCGTACCATCACTACTGTAGACTTGCAGTATTACTGCACGAGTTATTTAACACCATGAGCAATAGATCCTTGGGTCTTCGTCTTATAATCGCGAGACAAGTGCTCTAATTTCCCAGCCAAGCTTTCCAATACGTTACGCGGCAGTAACACCACAACTAACACCCATTTTTCTTCTCGCTCTTCTGAAAAAAACATCTATGGAGGTGGAGGCAACATGAGCCACAACAGCAACAAATAATTATGAAGTCCAACATGGAACCTAACACCACCACCACAAAATCCGGATTCACGTTACCGAACCAGCGCACCAGATGTTATCTAGTCGCTCCATTACTCATATCCGGGAGATATATTCCGTTACATACTGTATCTCAGCAGTCATTACTGTCTGTGCTCTACTCGAAGGGCATACCTTCATGCTGGAGAAGGGTTCTTGATCCAAAGAAGGGAATCAACGGCACGCAAAACAACAAAGCCTTCACAACCTGGCACTTTCTGCTACAGGAACTAGTGCAGTTTTCCCTTGAAAACTATATTTTCTAGGGTTTTCTTTTGCTTGCTGGTAGAAGGTTGAGCGAGTAATATATCTTACATATGCTGGTAGAAGGTTGAGCGAGTAATATATCTTACACGCTGGTAGAAGGTTGAACGGGCAATATTTCTTACATATGCCGGTAGAAGGTTGAACGAGTAATAATTTTTACATATGCCACCTACCTGGAGGGTGTTCCAGGGGTCTACGCCCCCGCGGCCCGTTCCATGACCATTAGACGACTGAAGTCTCTTGGACCACGGATGTTGACAATGTTTACAGATTTTGCTTATAGCAGCCGCGGTAATAACAACAGTAATATACAATGATAACGTAATAACACCCCCGCAGAACACCAAGGCTGTAGAGCTTTATGACATGAAGTATTATACCCCGTGGATATGACTGATTGCGGAAGGGAGGACCAGGTAACATCTTGGTGGGATAGCGCTCGCATCACCTGCAAGTAGCGGCCCCTCAAGTGGTATCGTCTCCAAGGAGCGATCACTTAAGTGGAACCTATATGCAAGCATGGACCAGCTTTCTTTTAAAACGTTTAAATTACAGGAGTAAAAGATGTTATCGTACCGCAGCTTATTTCGAAGCTGAGGATGTCGCCCACAATAGTCGACTAGCAGCCTGGTACCTAGTGACTGCTAAGTGAGCCAGGAGCCACCTAACTCACTACTTAAACGTGAACTACCCTTCAGGGGTGTGCTAGAGTATCGCTATAGGTAAGAATCTATAAAATTTAACCGCATCGGCCTAAAATTGGGTATGGATAAAAAATTGGGTATCGTACCGTCACTACTACCAATTTTTAAAGACGCTGTAAAATTTCAGTATTACTGTACGAGTTACTTATCATTAAGAGAAATAGAGGTTTGATTCACAGTCTTTTAATCGCGAGACAAGTGCTCTACTTTCCCAGCCAAGCTTCCCAATATGTTATAGAAGAGACCTGAGACTACCAGTCTTAAGTTACCCGCCTGAAGAAGACTGTCTCCCAGGAGGTAATAAAACTTTACCTCCCGGGATATATCCAGGTAAGCCAAGAAGTCGGAAAGAAAGCTATACCTGGACTCATCTCGGCCTCTTATATTACACCTGACATTCAAGTTGCCAGAAGCAATAGCCTGACTGTTCTTGTTGTGAATGGGAAAACCTGTATCGGATCCTAAACAAGAGTGCTTTGTGGTTTAATGCCCAGATAAGATCAGACATTTGAAGGTTAACTAAAGGAGGTTTCGGGGATCACTGTCCCAGACCAGCCTGTTGACAGCCTGATCAGTGACGCTGTTGGTGCTCGCAGTCTGTATTTAGGTGACAGTAACACAGATACATATAATTTTTTCCCCAGAATGGTTATGGACGTAATTTAAGAGGCAATTTCTGGTTAAGTAAAGGCTGGAGGCAACATAAACGCCTCCAGCACTGTAGCCAGGCTCTTCAACCACCACTTAGCTCTCAAGATTCTCACTCTCTTATTCAACACCTGTTATTCCATGCAAAATGAAGTCTTTCAACAGTTGCTATTACTGTTTCTGGAAATACTAGACTTAACCAAACTATAACAATAACACGTACAACAGAAAAGAAAAAAAACACATTGAATGAATAACATGAGAACTGCATAAGCAAAAGGCCACAGGTGACCAGGACACAATATAACCGCCTCAAACCCAAGTCATCAACAGAAACAAGTCCAGAGTCACGAGGAGGCTAGCTAGCCCCCTCCTCCCTCCCGGTCTGCCTGCCAACCAGTTTCCAGACCCCCTTCTCTCCTTACGTTCTAAGGCAGGAGACCAGACAATCCGCCCCAAAAACACAAACCACCAGTAGCTTCGGACTATTTTACTCTATAATAGTTATAGTAAGGAAAGATAAAGCAGCTATTGTTGGCTCAGAACGTACGGCAGTTTCAAAAGTTTCGTTCAGTAGGTGAGAAAGATGGAAGAGGTGCTACCACAACCAACTCCATCCTCTAAACCAGCACCAACCATGCTACTTATTGCCATGACACCAGCAGTGTTACCTACTACCATGACACCAGCAGTGCTACCTACTACCATGACACCAGCAGTGCTACCTACTACCATGACCACAGCAGTGCTACCTACTACCATGACACCAACAGTGCTACCTACTACCATGACACCAGCAGTGCTACGTACTACCATGACCACAGCAGTGCTACCTACTACCATGACACCAACAGTGCTACCTACTACCATGACACCAACAGTGCTACCTACTACCATGAAGAACATACTAGCAAACACTAACTAAAGTTACCCCACCACGAGAAAGCCGGTCCAACCACCCTCCTGCCTTAAAGACAACGCTCATAACCACCACAGTCAGTCTTGCTCACCCATAATCCTATTTCCCTTACTCCACTTTCTGTACTCCACGTGCTTCTGAAGAACCAGAAGCAGGAACACACGCACTTTTCAATTACACGACTATTTTATTCAAGACGAGTACACCTGCAGTGATAGTTACACTATTCTCTAATGATAGTCACATTGAGAACAAAACCTAGGTCCTAGTAGGTTTCCCTGCCGTTTTCCATTACACAGGATGGGTTGCATACAACACGTAATGAAATCTGTGAGTTAGAGCTGGGAGACTTCAGTAAGGTGACGGGGATATCGTTAAGAATACCACTTCAGGCTGGGAGACTTCAGTAAGGTGACGGGGATATCGTTAAGAATACCACTTCAGGCTGGGAGACTTCAGTAAGGTGACGGGGATATCGTCAAGAATACCACTTCAGGCTGGGAGACTTCAGTAAGGTGACGAAGATATCGTCAAGAATACCACTTCAGGCTGGGAGACTTCAGTAAGGTGACGAAGATATCGTCAAGCATACCACTTCAGGCTGGGAGACTTCAGTAAGGTGACGGGGATATCGTCAAGAATACCACTTCAGATTTAGTATCTACGCCAGCTTTTGAGGTTTCCTTTCAGCACTTCGGAGTTATTTATATTTTTTTAAGTATACAACAAAATTGGATATATCAGCCGTGTGCTGCTACCCTATTCTATACGTGAGGAGAGGAGAAGAGGGGGAGAGGAGAGGAAGAGAAGTGGGAGTAAAATACCTTTTGCGGTCTTGACATCAAAGAGCACCTACCATCACCGCTAGACACAATGTAAACACAACAGGTGTATTTAACGTGCTTGTACACAGTCACCGCCATTGACTCTCCTTACACCATCACATCTCCTGCCACCACTGCCTCTCATCAACACACTTATCTACTGCTTCCCACAACCCCCTCCACTCACAACCAACTAGCTAATCTTCAAAACACTCACTCCCCCCTCCCGCCACCTCTCCAATCAATAGAAAACTTGATACTGGTTAAGTTTTTCCATGTTTAGTCCCTGATCAACCTACTATGGACCGTGTGCGGCTAGCACAAACAGTCTGGTTGATCACACCATCGACCGGGTCTAGCTAGGACTGGCTGCGGGGGGCGGTGGCTCTCGGAATCGTCATCAGGTAACCCTAAGGTAACGCAACCTCCATTCCTTCTCTCCCCCCCCCCCAACATCCACAATTCGAATTCAACCAGTGTCCCAAACTCGTCCATCAACCTCGACCCGCTTCCACCCTCCTCCACCCCGCCAGCCTATCCTCACCTACCCGGCCCACACAACAAGCGTCCTCCCACCCGCTCTCATCCACCCTGCCCACACTCGACCCTCTTATATCACCTCTGTCTTTTACCACCTTGATACAATGCACTTACAAACGAAACTGTCTTATAAGCTCACACCTCCAACGACATATTAACTATAAGTGACAACCAGTTACAATCACATATTGTGTGTAATATACGAGTATATGCAATAATCTGGACAAATATCTTCACCAGGTGCCAGATCAACCAGGCTGTGATGGATATGTGGGGCAGCGGGCCTCCAGCAGCAACAGCCTGGTTGACCAGGCAAGCACCAGACGAGCCTGGCCCATGGCCGGGCTCAGAGAGTAGATACTCTCGAAACTCTTCAAAGGTATATCAAAGGTAAGCGATACAAGATGCAAAACAACCACGGGGGGAGTTGAATGATAGCTCTAGGCCATTCGTGTTGCAGTCACATCAGGAGTTTGCGATGTTGCAGAAATGAGTAGAAAGTCCAATGAGATTCGTTCATGGGAGGCAAAAACGTTCCCCTGAACGAATCTGCTTGGACTTCCTACTCATTTATGCAACATTGCAAGCTCCTGACGTGTTGACTGCAATACGAAAGTCTTAGAGCTATCAATTAACTCCCCCTGACTTGGGAAGCCATGATTACGACATATATAGTCGTAAGAGAAATTGATGGGGCACAAAGACAAAAACTTTGAATTAAGAGGACCAACATGAAGAGGACACAGGTGGAAGCAGAAAATACAGATGATCCACAGAGATTTCAGAAACATTTCTTTACCCTCAAAGTGATTGAAAAGTGAAATGATTTGGACGATCAAGTGGTGAAGGCAAACAACGCACAGTTTCGACAGTAGATATGATGAGGCCCAAAAATCAGGATACCGGTTAAAATAATCTAAGAAGAGACGTCAGATGCGTTTGCGGGGAGATGGGAGACAACCCTGAATACACTGAACCAGGAGCTATGACCCTGCAAACAACCATCAACGTACCTGCCTCTTTATTATTGATTGCAACTCTCCAGGTTGATGGCTTGATCCATCAAGCTGGAGGCGAGCACAAGCTTACCTGTAAGTGTACTCGCCAATTTGACGTTTGCAGAGGTCAATACATAGATTCTTGCTCCGCCTCTTAACTGCTATTGACCGGCTTTAACTGATTCCTGGTATCCAGGACCCCATCATACTGTACCTCTGGTTGGTTCCGCTTACCACCCTGACACGCACCAAGTATTGTACATGTACGTATGGTGTACAATACTGACAAGATGAAGAATTTGACATGCGAATCATGTACCTTTATTGTAGACGTTTCGCCATCCAGTAACTATCAACACAACTCAAGCACATAATTTTAATCTGTATTAATAAAGCCACTGGAGGGCGAAACGTCTACAATAAAGATACCCAGATGTTGCACATTTGTAATTCTTAACAGCAATTATTTCATAGAGGATTAAAGAACCAGATATTCGCAATGTCTTGAATGACAATTAATCTCCATTTCAGATACCATTAAACAGAATAAAGGCAGCTTCATAATCTATGAAGTATTAGCAAGAACCCTTAAGACAAACTCCATCACATAGCAACCAAGAGTTAGCTCTACTTCTACTACTATTTCTACTACTACCACCACCATCAGTAAGCCTATTGCAGCGCTTATAAAGGTAAAAAAGACAATATGGTGATTGGAACAATACATAAATAATCCCTCTTGTATATATATTGGCTGCCTTACCTTCGTGCTTGTGTATCACTAGTTAATGGTCCAAATTTTACCGAAACGTCGTTATAAGTTTCATTCTATGTGAGGATTATTTGTGTAGTGTTTATGCTCTCTGATGTCACTGTTATTTATACATGTCCTCTGTATACTTGTATTGGCTAGAGGAGTCTGTATACTTGTATTGTTTGTATTGGCTAGAGGAGTCTGTATACTTGTATTGTTTGTATTGGCTAGAGGAGTCTGTATACTTGTATTGTTTGTATTGGCTAGAGGCTCCAGGAGAGTGAAACTGTCACATTAGTTGCACTTGTGTCCTTTTAACCTAAGTATTTCCTCGCGTCCCAGTGACTGTCAGTCTTGTGCTATCTGCTATGTATCCTGCTTCCCTTTTATCACTGCCCTTTATATCTCCTGGTTCCTTTTTCTCGGTGCCATATCTCTCGTTTCTCTTGCCCCACTGCCATCTATGTCTCCTGCTTCTCTTTACTCGCCTGTCGCTAACTACATCAAGTCCAGTCCTTTTTAAGTTCTAATGTCAGACCTACCGCTTGTTGCCCCGACTGGTAAGGACAGCAACTAGGGTGCCTAGTCCTGGACAGGCCGCGGGGGCAACAGCTCGGGGAACCATAAGTAGGGAGTCGACAGGTATGTAGGTAGTGCCTCCTACGATTGTGAAGTTGATTAAAGCCTTGATAGTAGATCATCTGAAGTACGTTTCTGGGGGTTAACGCCCCCGAGAACCCGGTCACTGACCAGGCCTCCTGGAGGATCAAGGCCTGGCCGGCCAGGATGTTTACGCTGGCCGCACGCAGTCCAACGAACCAATCACAGGTCCGGCTGGTCAGGAACTGATTTGCGAAATTTGTCCAGTTTCCTCTTAAAGACAGCCAGAGGTTTGTTGGTAATTTCCCTTATGCATGAAGGGAGGAAGGGCGTTGAAGAGTCTGAGACCCCTGACACTCATCGAGTTCTCCCTCAGTCTACTCGAGCATTCGTGAGCCCGCTAACTCGCTCGTTCATTCGTTCGTACTTGCAAGTAGTAACACATGAAAATCGTGTACGCACTAGGGAAAGTTAGTAATTATAATTCAACTGTGGAAAGCATGTCTAGTTACTATTATTATGACTTGTCACTCTGGTGGGGAGTGAGTGAAGCAGCGTGCTACACTACATAACCAGTGTATTGTCAAACTATGAGACGCCAGTCTCTGCCCCACCTTACCATCTCCTTTTACTGTATTTACTGACTGTATTATATATGTCTAGATCAGTTTTAGTTAAATTTCAGTAATCTAAAGGGTTAATATTTGTACAGGTAGATTAAATCGTTCAGAAATTGACGCATTGCAACACAAGAAAGTGAAGTGTGTCCAGTGAGCACAGGTTGCACTCACACTACCTCCTACGTGAAAATAAGCTCCCCAGGTCCCAAGAAAAATAACCATCGACACCATAATACCAAACTATTTGCCTCTGGCGCACCATAAATCACCCATGATGAGATGTTACTTGTACTTGTCGCGGGTATATTTCTGCTATACCGATGGTCATCTGTACACCATGAGTGTACCGTACACCGATGGTCATCTGTACACCATGAGTGTACCGTACACGATGGTCATCTGTACACCATGAGTGTACCGTACATCGATGGTCATCTGTACACCATGAGTGTACCGTACATCGATGGTCATCTGCTACACATTCACCCCTGAGTGTACCGTACATCGATGGTCATCTGTACACCATGAGTGTACCGTACATCGATGGTCATCTGTACACCATGAGTGTACCGTACATCGATGGTCATCTGTACACCATGAGTGTACCGTACATCGATGGTCATCTGTACACCATGAGTGTACCGTACATCGATGGTCATCTGTACACCATGAGTGTACCGTACATCGATGGTCATCTGTACACCATGAGTGTACCGTACATCGATGGTCATCTGTACACCATGAGTGTACCGTACATCGATGGTCATCTGTACACCATGAGTGTACCGTACATCGATCGCACAGGTACGTATCGATGGTATCACCCATGAGTGTACCGTACATCGATGGTTATCTGTACACCATGAGTGTACCGTACATCGATGGTTATCTGTACACCATGAGTGTACCGTACATCACGCTGTGTATACTACCCAGTCTTGCAAGGATAAACTCAGCGAGGATCTACATTTACAAATAGTTACTGACAGCATTACCCTTATATATACCTTGGCTCCTTATCCTTAAACGAGAAAGTAATTTGATGAAATCTGTTAACGCTTAATACACCTTCGAAGAGAAATGTAAAAATTAACTTTAACCTGACTATATTTTACGTAAACTACACCGAAAATGTAAATTAGAAAGAACTAAGATGAACTTTATTATCTGATAATATTGTTCGCCCCACACCGGCAATGTTATCTTTTTAAGAGCGGAGGTAACCCAGCACAGGTGTACCAGCGGTTACTTGACCACCAACACCTGCGTCACCAGACGTTTTCCCTAACCAAGAGAATATCACAAAGACCCACGTCAAGAAACACCTTCGTTGACGAAGAGAATATTACCACCATTAAGACTTTCGTCATGAGATATTTTCCCCAATGAGAAAATTACCAGCAGCAGCAGCAGCAGAAGGCAGTGCTGTAGTTATGCTGGTGACGCCGCTGAGTGAATGACACATTGATAACGGAAGTGAAACGAGGTGAACCACCCGACACCACAACGGAGACCACAAGCGTCATGGACACAAAAACGGGAGAACTAACGGTGAATACATCAACAAAGAGAATCATAATGCATGTACGGAGGAACAGGAACCACAAGGTGTAGCTGGACTCTTACTTGGCCACGATTCCGGGGACGAGTTAATCTCCGGCTGCAAGATTCCATTCTTATATTATTGTTATATATTTTATTCATGGAAGAACGTGCTAAACCATGGATTAAACACTTTCAATATTTTATTTATGAAATATTTCGCTAACCTGGGGATTTTTCTAATACAGTCTTGTCAGTACTGATACTTAGTGTTATTCAACAGCTAAGCCCCCGATTTCACAGTTGATTTCACAGGTGTATACTACTCCTTGGCCAGGAAGTGAGCAGTAACATCCAGGTTGATCATCATATACCTTAGCTGTGAAGCATTCTCTAGTTAATGTCCAGGTCAGATGACCAAACACATGCCACACCCAAATAACACACTCAGCAACCACCACTACCATACATACAAACCCACCACAGCAACCACCACTACCATACATACAAACCCACCACAGCAACCACCACTACCATACATACAAACCCACCACAGCAACCATCACCACAGAAGCACTACAAACAGCCACTACAGCAACCATTAAAACCCCGAGAACTACAGGTGAACAAAATACCACCAGCAGGCGTCCGTAAGTACCCAGGTTGCCAGCACCAGGGTAGGCAGTGCAGCATACACCAGCAGGCGTCCGTAAGTACCCAGGTTGCCAGCACCAGGGTAGGCAGTGCAGCATACACCAGCAGGCGTCCGTAAGTACCCAGGTTGCCAGCACCAGCACCGCGTGTCTGGCAACTCGTCTTATCGGCTAAATTCAAAGTGCGTGTCAGAACATCAACGTTACCACCCCCTCCATAACTAACCTTCACCCCCCCCATCTACTCCTAACTCCCATTCTCCGTCCCCCTCAGGGCTCACGCTGGACCTATTATCTGCATGACCCTCACAAATCCCAGCTCCCTTCCCTTACCCTAATCCCTTACGTCCCTCCCTACAAAACTATATGCTTCTAATCCCAGAACTTTCATTACCTCCCATATACCTGGATTCTTACCTCAAGCCCACACTAGAACAGAATAATAGACAGGGGATCGAACCGAGGTGTTGTGAGTGAGCAGCCTTACAGTGTGCCATGTAACACACTAACCTCCACCCTTCCCACCCGTGACGCCGTCACTTCATAAATTAACGAAAAACATCCACAAAATTAACCACGTAATTTAAAGCCCCTTTTATCCCACATAAAATTACGCCATGATTATGTTTTCATTAACAAAAACACAACTATTTTGTATTACAAAAAATCAAAGATTCAGCAGTAAATCATAATAAAAACCTAAGGCAACATTACATGCTATTCTGAGATGGTGGTCTTCAAAGCACACACTAGATACTGTCAGTAAGTAATGGAGGCACAGTACTGTGACTGCAACAACGCACAAATAACCAGCACATGGTATAATGAAACGTAGTCATAACCAGCACATAGTATAATGAAACGTAGTCATAACCAGCACATAGTATAATGAAACGTAGTCATAACCAGCACATAGTATAATGAAACGTAGTCATAACCAGCACATAGTATAATGAAACGTAGTCATAACCAGCACATGGTATAATGAAACGTAGTCATAACCAGCACATGGTATAATGAAACGTAGTCATAACCAGCACATAGTATAATGAAACGTAGTCATAACCAGCACATAGTATAATGAAACGTAGTCATAACCAGCACATGTATAATGAAACGTAGTCATAACCAGCACATAGTATAATGAAACGTAGTCATAACCAGCACATAGTATAATGAAACGTAGTCATAACCAGCACATAGTATAATGAAACGTAGTCATAACCAGCACATGGTATAATGAAACGTAGTCATAACCAGCACATAGTATAATGAAACGTAGTCATAACCAGCACATAGTATAATGAAACGTAGTCATAACCAGCACATAGTATAATGAAACGTAGTCATAACCAGCACATGGTATAATGAAACGTAGTCATAACCAGCACATGGTATAATGAAACGTAGTCATAACCATCACATGGTATAATGAAAGGTAATTTTAAGTCTCATTCTCCTATATAGTTATTTGTGTACAGATAGATACTGTCAGATTGTTATAACAGAATAATAAATAGCAACACAGGTATTTCCTTCGCTTGTGTACTTCCTGTTTATCCCAGACTGAAAGCGCCTGAACAGCCAGGTTGTGATGGTCATATGGGCCTGCAGGCTGCTAGAAGAAACAGGCAGATTGACCCAGCATTCGACAAAGAAGCCTGGCGGGGCAACGAGGCTGTAAGGGTCCTTCAAACATCTCATATGTATGTTCACTGATCCGTTTTCCAATCACACACACACACACACACACACACACATGAATAGTCTGGTAAGTGATGTAGTGGAGGCAGGAACCATACATAGTTTTAAGACGAGGTATAATAAAGCTCATGGAGCAGGGAGAGGACCTAGTTGCGATCAATGAAGAGGCGGGGCCAGGAGGTATGTCTCGACCCCTGCAACCACAAATAGGCGAGTACACACACACACACGCCCTCTGAACCAACGGTCTAGCCCACTGAACCAACGGTCTAGCCCACTGAACCAATGGTCTAGCCCACTGAACCAATGGTCTAGCCCACTGAACCAATGGTCTAGCCCACTGAACCAACGGTCTAGCCCACTGAACCAATGGTCTAGCCCACTGAACCAATGGTCTAGCCCACTGAACCAACGGTCTAGCCCACTGAACCAATGGTCTAGCCCACTGAACCAATGGTCTAGCCCACTGAACCAAGGCTAGCCCACGCCAATGGCCTAGCCCACTGAACCAATGGTCTAGCCCACTGAACCAGGTACCGAATGGCAGCCATGACCAATGTCAGCCCACTGAACCAATGGTCTAGCCCACTGAACGAATGGTCTAGCCCACTGAACCAACGGTCTGCTACTGAACCAGATTTTCTAGACTGAGTAATGCCAGCCAATGAATGAAGCATGAGACAGGTGCAAGCGCTCATCTGAACCAGTCATGGTTAAGCCTCAGCATGCCAATGGTTCAGTCCCGACGTGGCGAATCAACGGGCTGCCATTGCGTATCCACAGTGGCAGGCGTCATGAACAACTGGTCAGCCCAATGAAGCAAGAAGATGATAGCCATGAGACAGATGAGTAGCCACGAACCAAGAGTCTAGCCCATGAACCAAGGGGCAGCAGAACCAATGGTCTAGCCCATTGAACCAATGGTATAGCCCACTGAACCAATGGCCTAGCCCACTGAACGAATGGCCTAGCCCACTGAACCAAGTGTCTTCTAACACCAGATTTTCTAGATAGTGTAATGCCAGCAATAATGAAGGAAAGAGACAGGTTGCAGAAGCAGCATTTATTGAGGGACAAAGTTCATGTGTGTAGAGCCTTGCTAAGTCATGCCCTTTGTGGCAGGTGTCAGGGTCATTCCGACAGTGGCAGGGTAATTCAGACAGTGGCATGGTCAGTGGTGGCGTCATTCCGACAGTGGCAGGCGTCATGAAAAACTTGTCATCACAATGAGAGGTGGAGAGAAAGATAGATAGATAGATATAGAGAGAGAGATAGAGAGAGAGAGAGAGAGAGAGAGAGAGAGAGAGAGAGAGAGAGAGAGAGAGAGAGAGAGAGAACAATGGTGTTCCTACACGGGGCTCTGCTAAACCATGCGCCTCGTCTCCTTGGTTACCCTAACCTGACAGCCAAACAATAACACACTGCAAGAACACCTCAACAAACACACTGCAAGAACACAACCTCAAAAATTCCCCCCCCCACACACACACGTAACCACACTGGAATTACCCAGGTATCTGGTGACATTAGGCACTGTCCCCGCTATACCACCAAGGCAGTGCCAGACGAAACTATCCAGGTATCACGTGGAACTGTTGGTGACACTGTCCGAAGGTTGCGACTATTCGCAACCTTCGGACAGAAGCGCACAACTGACGCATCCCCCGCACATACAGGAGCAGCGACTCGACCCCCACAACTAGACTAGCACACACAGAGACTCGACCCCTGCAGCCATAACTAGGTGATTATACACAAACCAGGAACTCTGAGACACCAGCAACCTGAGTACACACCGCCGACCAGAGTCAATGCTCTGCAGTTTACGACACATTTCACTGAAGATGAAGGAGGCAGTGAAGAGCGGCACCGTGCACGCACTAACTACACACTGGGTGGCACTGCCTGGACTTGAGTAAGCCAGGCAGGGAGAAGGCGAGGTGGCACTCCGCCCTGGAAACTGCTCACACGCACACTGCCCTCGCACCCTACTGTCAGGCTGACAAGCCGTCTGGCAGGGAAGAGGGGAGAAGGGTAGAGGGGAAAATGAGAGGAGACAGGATAGGGGAAACTGCCGGAGAGGGAAAGTAGGTGATACATGAAGAGGTGAGTGGAAGGGGGAAGAGAAATAGAGGACAAGGGGGTAAAGAAAAAGATTAATGGGGTAGGGTAAAGGGGGCGAGTACTCACCATTTTTAATGAGTGAGAGGTGGGGAGGGGGTCTAGTCTTCGCTCCTGACACTGCCTCCTAGAATACATTAACCGCCATTACTGGTTTCTGGCTTCTTGAAGCTTTGTACTGAATCTGCCTCCTCCACCACTACCTTATCTAACAACCCACCACTGAGCCACCTGAGATAAACTTCCTGACAGCCGGAGAATAAAGGCAACACATGGACAGAAGGTGGGGAAAAAAAGAATAGGTCAGTGCCAGATCAGCCGGGCTGAGGTTCGTACGTTGGACTACGTGCAGCCAGCAGTAACAGCCTCGTTGATCAGGTCCTGATCCACCAGGCCTGGTCATGGACCGGGCCGCGGGGGCGTTGATCCCCGGAATGCCCTCCAGGTAGACTCCAGGTATAATGAGAAGTGAAGGGAAGTGGTTTAGGAAGACTTAGTGAAGGAATGTATGGACAAGAGAAGAGAGAAGAGGGTAGGTCACAAGGAGGAGGTCACAAGGGAAGGGAGTAGCCAGCCTTGCATGTTAAGGAACCACTAACACGAAAAGGGGAGGAGCGCCCCCTCCCCCCGGGATGTCTCTCAATCTCTCCCGTCGTTAAAAAAGATTCCTGGAAGTTATTCAATCTTTACAAAAAGTCACCCAAGCAACAATAATAAAATTACAGTGTTGAAATTATTATTATTATTACTAAAGTATGAGGTGGCCTGGTCAAGGACTGGTGGGCGTTGACCCCCGGAACACCCTCCTGGTAGGCTCCAGGTAGGTAGGCAGGTCTCTCTGAAATACAGCACAGCCATAGTGTCGACGACCACACTGAGGATCACCCAGGACACTACTTGCGAATCTTGCGTTAAGACAGAGGAGACGAAGCCCATCCTCACTTCAAAAAGGGATGAAAGTTCAGAATATAACGTTCCCTGTTATTTCTCGGCCACCTCGTTAACAGACATATCATAGCTAGTTTTGCTTATTTGTAGTTAAATAAACGTTTTTATAGTTTTATTGAGGTTTTATCTAACCTAACCTAAATTAGCTTAAACTAAAAAAAAAAAAAAAAAAATACAAAAATTTTTTTTTTGCCCTAGTTGTATTTACCTGAATATTTGTTTCACTCTGGAAGCCCGGCCTGAGGCCAATTACAGTTGACTGCTTGGTCAATCACACTTTCGTGTGTTAGTGACTTTGTAAATGGTCCAAGTCGGACTGAAACGTCGTCATAAGCTCCTCTTCCATGTGCGGGTTGTGTATTGCTACCCACAAAAACCTGGCTGATCTAGCACTTCTGCTGATACTAGTTCAGCTTCCTCTTCGAAACGTCTGCTTCTTCCCCCCCATTCCCCTTCCGCAATATTTTAAACATTTCAGCTTTCGTCTAGACAAGTCCACACCCAAAATAAATATAGTACTTCTCTCAGTGTCACCACAGTGTGTCACCACAGTATAACAAACCTGGTGGCAGCCCCAAGTGCCAAGGAAACTAAGCTCTGAAACAATCTGAAGATTCCTCTTATTGCAAAAACCACATATTTGTAAAGAGGAGCTGGCCGTGGCAGCGTCAGCTGGAGGTCAGTGTCCTGCCACGCTCCACACTTACTGTCACCTGGCAGAGGCAATACACTGATGCACTTGCCAAAAATATTAAGACACATGCACAACATCTGGGTATCCTCATTTTAAAGACAGTCCGCCAACCAGTGGCTTTTTCAATTCAGTACAGATATTATGTACGGAAGACAGTGGAAGATGAGGTAATCATCCCTCAGATATTAAAGCTGAGGTAAGTGGAAAGATGAAAAAAAATTGTGTGAGGAATATCCCTAGTGGGGTCCCTCAAGGATCAGTGCTCACCTCAAGGCTTTTAATCTGTACATGTTATCAGAAGGAATTGTGTGAATGTCTGCAAATGATGCATAATCGCGATAACCTGAGCATGTGTAGTACGAAATTGTGGATGGAATTTAATGTTGATAAAAACAACAAAATAGAAGTTGGTGAAAAGCTAATTAGGTCCCATAAAGATTAGTGTGAATTATACAATTTAAAGAACATGAGATAAAGAATAAGACCTTGGGGGGTGATTACATGTTATCACCAGAAACTCATATAAATGTGAATAAGAATTTTATAATACTGAGGATTAGTTTAAAAAGAAAAACTATCAAACATAGATGATAAAATGCCGAAATAATTTGTTATGCCATTATTATATTAGACCGAACTTCAAGATTAAAAACACAATGAAGAATTGGAAAATTTTAATTAGACGATTAATGTTAACAGAAGTCGGGACACAACGATCATGAACTAATCCTGTAACTATTAGCCGGAAAACAGATCATTAATCCCACGCACGTTCACGTCGGCGCGAGTGCGGGCACACGGACACGCATGCACACGGGCACACATGCGTATACGGGCATGCGCACGCACGCACACGCCAAGAATAGCGCCGAGGAAGCTGAACAAGGACTCGTTGAGAATAATTTACGAGTACAACACCTGGGCGAGGCCAATACTGGCGTACGCAGCACCAGCGTGGAACCCACACATCCTCAAACATGTAAGAGATCGATAACCATCAAAGATTTCTATCAGGCTAGTCCCGCAGATTAACAACCTTAACTTTGAAAGTACGTACAGGCCTACAGAACGAAGCTCACAACACTGGAGGAATAAGAGACATGGTTACAACATACACAGTACTGAAGGAATAAGAGACATGGTTACAACATACACAGTACTGAAGGAATAAGAGACATGGTTACAACATACACAGTACTGAAGGAATAAGAGACATGGTTACAACATACACAGTACTGAAGGAATAAGAGACATGGTTACAACATACACAGTACTGAAGGAATAAGAGACATGGTTACAACATACACAGTACTGAAGGAATAAGAGATATGGTTACAACATACACAGCATTCAAGATGTGTCGGCATGGTGGATGTAAACACAAAGAGCGTGCGAAAACGAGGAGGAAATGAAATCCCAATATCTGAAATGAGTTAGATACAAGAGGGAACCGCTACAGCATTGTGGACTCTATACGTATATTCGCACGTGTATATGATAGAACACATCGTGTTGAGATGCATCCTAACAGGCTGAATTACAACTAAGAGAGAGTTGGGAAAGCTGAGGAGCTGGAACTCTACTCGTCAACTGATAAGTGAGTACACGTACTTAACTCTTCTCCCATATAAACACGTTCTGACGTACATACAGGATAACACTCACTGTATCAGCCAAATCTGGCTGATACTGCTAGTGTACACACATTTGTGTACACTCACGTAACGGAGCGCACGCAAGAGCCAGAAATCCTCATGAATTAGCAAGTAAGCCCCAAGGTCTTAGTAACACATGTACGCACGAAAACACAAACACACACGTACGTGCGTGCATGCGTGCGTGCGTGCGAGAGAGAGAGAGAGATGGTACAAAGGTGAATGTTTGGTGGGTGTTACGAGACAATGGAGGAGTTTTCGTCACTGTCGTCAGTACAGGCCAATGGTATACTGTGGGTCTCCTGGTGGTTGCAAGGTCAATGACAGCGCCCGCCTGCCGTCGCTTCTCCCCCGTCTCACACGCGCGTGTACACATACAAATCGGTGATTTTACACACACAGGTTAGGTCATAAGAAGAATAGCAATAATGGGGGGAGAGAGAGAGAGAGAGAGAGAGAGAGAGAGAGAGAGAGAGAGAGAGAGAGAGAGAGAGAGAGAGAGAGAGAAACTAGGATAGGATATAGTGAAAAAAAAGTTGTAGTTAGACAGGAAGAGAGGCAAGAAAGCTAAGTGGTCTGACCGCTAGGAGGGCTTTAAGGGAGTGGTTTATGTCACAGTGAAGAGTATTGTGTCAGTCGGTGACTACGTACATCAGCCCTCCCTTCACACATACATATGTACATACACACCTGGGTAAATCTTTAGCCGTTAATAAAGTGTGTTGTTTACTTATTTTATGATTACATCCTTCCAATGTACCCTCTACTTTACCTTCCTACATACCCTTCCCACTTACACTTCTACCTTACCCTTCTACCTACCCTCTACCTAATTTCAGCCCTAGGAAAAAAAAACCACTCTGCCTCTTCAAATCTTTGTTACAAAATTTCTTCTCCATAAATGTTATCTGGGAATCGCCTATTAGAACATTCTTATTTTCACTAATAGCTCTTATGTCTTCGATGAGTGAACCACAGTCGTTCAGTAACCCATCAAAGAAACAGGTGATAGCAACAGCTGACTTTAATTCTTTCTTGACCAACAGTTTCCATTAACTACAGTTAGTATCCTCTTGTTCCGGGGCGAGTCTCCTTGCTTTCTTTAAAAAGTTATATCTGCCTAGCTTTCTTCGGCGCAGCTTTCACCTGAAGGTACAGCTGCTCAAAGCCCATAAAAGACATATCTAATCTATATTTTAGAGATTAACTGATTTTGAACAGGTTGCATGCAGCCTTATGACTCGTTGTGAAAGTCTGTACGCTTTAAACTTAACGTGTTACCCCTGAACACCAAAGAAACTGAGTAAAAATGTGAAAGAAAACGGATCAAATGAGCACCTCGTCTTGCTGAAGAATTTATTAAAAAAAAATAAAAATCGTATAATAAAGTTAGACCAATATTAAAAGTTAAGGTATGTTTTCATGTTCCCTATTATCTCGCTGCCACCATATATTGTAAGGTGACTGCTCCCGCTCATATACTGGTAAACATATAATCCCCATTGTTATCATAAATGAGTTAATGTTGCCACCTGGTTATATGAATGACTCACTAGTCACCACCATAAAGGACAAGAGACAAGGCAACAAAAAAGAGGTTCAAGATGTAAATGAGTCACATGAATGACAGTAAACCTGCGGGTAATTAGGATGTGGACAGTCCGAGGGTTGTTAGTAAGCGGAAAGAAGTGGTGGAGATAGACTTCACACACAGCTGCAAAAGCAGGTATGATATGGTACAGGAATAACAACGCAGTGTTATTCCTTTAGTGTTATATCATTTTAGCTTCCCCCGGAAGCTTACAAGAGATAACACTAAAGTCCAACTATTTATTACCACCATCATCAAAACATCCCTAATTAGTCACCACTACCAGCAAGTACCAGTAATCCAACACCACTAGGTAGTACCACTAACTACTCACCATCACCAGGTACGAGTAATAACCTCACCAGCAACAAGTACCAATAATGACTTCTCACCCTGATACTTGCAGGTGGCTTCCGGAGGCTGAGGTGTCTAGGCAACTTACCTGTAACACAAGAAGAAAGTCATTAGTCAGGTGAAGCCACCTAACAAACCTCATAATGATCACTATATAGAAATACACAAATATTAGAATAAAACTAAAAGTACCAAATGCACTATATTTTATATATATATATATATATATATATATATATATATATATATATATATATATATATATATATATATATATATATATATATATATATATAATGCTGTAATCAAAACAACTACAGCAAGACAAATTGTGTAACGCGTGTATCAGCCCGTCATGCAGCAAAGTTAACAGGTCTACGCCCACAACACACCTACGCCCACTACCGCCCACATAAACCTATGCCCGCTACCACCAACACAACAAACCTACGCCCGCTACCACCCACACAATAAACCTACGTCCGCTACCACCCACACAATAAACCTACGTCCGCTACCACCCACACAACAAACCTACGCCCATTACCACCCACACAACAAACCTACGCCAACTACCACTCACACCTAGCCCACTACCGCCCCACAACAAACCTACGCCCACTACAACCCATACAACACCTACGGTTACCATCTACACAACACACCTACGCACACCGCCAACGATACACAACACCAACATTTACTAACGTTCACACGCCCACGCCTACCACCACCCACCCAGTCAACACAAACACGCGCCCACTCCCACCCATGCAGCAAACATGTACACGGGCGTATATACTCATCTGCTGGCGGCAGATGAGTATATACCCCCACCCCAGTTACAACAATACTCCCCCCAACACACCAACCTGTCCTTCTAAATCACCTTTATACATCTGATGAGTTCAGTTTTTTTTTTACCCTCGTCCATGTCAAACATTCGACTTTTCAGCAAATTTATCGATTAACATTGTTTGGCTAGATTGTCGTCTTCAAGGAAAGTATAAACAGAGCATAGCATAACGCCAATAAATGAATATATAAAAGCGATTAAGTTTTTTGAAATGTAAACAGTTTACCCTAGTGCAGGTAGACTACTTGAAAACCCAGACTCACTGAAGCCATGGTAATGCCTCACACCATCCTCCTGATCAACGTCACTATATTACTTTGTCTAAGAACGTCAAATGTTTGACTTGTGAAACCGAAATGAAAAACTATGATGATCTATTCTGAGAAGCACTTGGTAGGTCTCTTGATTGCTCAAGCATCTCAAGTTTCTATTGCCTTTATTCATTACTGCATATATCTGAGGTATGGTATAACTGCTTAGAAGCAATAAGAACAGCCTCTTTCCTTCTTATGAGGTTGCTCTTATTGCTTCCAGGCGTCGCAAGAACCAGCTTCACTTTCTACGTGACCGTCTTCTTATAACTGCTTAAATTCTGTTTGCAAATGGCAAACTAATCTAAACAAACTTAACCTAAACAGCGTATATTATAAAATTAGCTTCAAGTCCGACGCCGATTATGATGAAGAACTGAATATAATATACCCATCAATCCTTGTTATTGTCTCTTTATATCCAATATACAAGACTAAGTAAACATCAGCGTGAAGAAATCTATCCTCCCTCGATGCCTCAGGTTACTGGTTCTGAGGATTATCATCCCCTCGGCCCAGTCTCAGACCAAGCCTCCGAGAGAGAGAAAACACATGATTAAGAACTATTAAGACGCACAAAGGAAAGTTAAGACGTGTATGTACTGAATGTACGACCAAGTTTACCCATCATCTTACGTATACATTGAGACAGAAAAGATCACAAAGCTTACCAATGAAAAATAAAAAACAGGTTTCTATCCTCACGGTGACGACGATGTTAATAAAGAGAAATATAAAATTACGGCTTGGACTGGATACTTTCATTATTGACTATCTGGTCAACTAGGTTGTTGATGCCAGCAGCCCGCAGGCCTTCACAGTCATCACAATCTTTACTTTCCTACTGAAATTTTCCTTACAGTGCCCATCACATCTACTCTCTCTCCCCATTCCACCATACTAACATCCTCATCCATTATAACGGCATTCTCTTCCATGTCAGCATCCCCTTCCATCATACTGGCATCCCCTTCCATCATACTGGCATCCCCTTCCATCATACTGGCATCACCTTCCATCATACTGGCATCACCTTCCATCATACTGGCATCCTTCCATCATACTGGCATCCCTTCCATCATACTGGCATCACCTTCCATCATACTGGCATCACCTTCCATCATACTGGCATCACCTTCCATCATACTGGCATCCACTTCCATCATACTGGCATCACCTTCCATCATACTGGCATCACCTTCCATCATACTGGCATCACCTTCCATCATACTGGCATCACCTTCCATCATACTGGCATCACCTTCCATCATACTGGCATCACCTTCCATCATACTGGCATCCACTTCCATCATACTGGCATCCCCTTCCATCATACTGGCATCACCTTCCATCATACTGGCATCACCTTCCATCATACTGGCATCACCTTCCATCATACTGGCATCACTTCATCTACTGGCATCACTTCCATCATACTGGCATCACCTTCCATCATACTGGCATCACCTTCCATCATACTGGCATCACCTTCCATCATACTGGCATCACCTTCCATCATACTGGCATCACCTTCCATCATACTGGCATCACCTTCCATCATACTGGCATCACCTTCCATCATACTGGCATCACCTTCCATCATACTGGCATCACCTTCCATCATACTGGCATCACCTTCCATCATACTGGCATCACCTTCCATCATACTGGCATCACCTTCCATCATACTGGCATCACCTTCCATCATACTGGCATCACCTTCCATCATACTGGCATCACCTTCCATCATACTGGCATCACCTTCCATCATACTGGCATCACCCTTCCATCATACTGGCATCACCTTCCATCATACTGGCATCACCTTCCATCATACTGGCATCACCTTCCATCATACTGGCATCACCTTCCATCATACTGGCATCACCTTCCATCATACTGGCATCACCTTCCATCATACTGGCATCACCTTCCATCATACTGGCATCACCTTCCATCATACTGGCATCACCTTCCATCATACTGGCATCACCTTCCATCATACTGGCATCACCTTCCATCATACTGGCATCACCTTCCATCATACTGGCATCACCTTCCATCATACTGGCATCACCTTCCATCATACTGGCATCACCTTCCATCATACTGGCATCACCTTCCATCATACTGGCATCACCTTCCATCATACTGGCATCACCTTCCATCATACTGGCATCACCTTCCATCATACTGGCATCACCTTCCATCATACTGGCATCACCTTCCATCATACTGGCATCACCTTCCATCATACTGGCATCACCTTCCATCATACTGGCATCACCTTCCATCATACTGGCATCACCTTCCATCATACTGGCATCACCTTCCATCATACTGGCATCACCTTCCATCATACTGGCATCACCTTCCATCATACTGGCATCACCTTTCCCCCATCATACTGGCATCACCTTCCATCATACTGGCATCACCTTCCATCATACCTGGCATCACCTTCCATCATACTGGCATCACCTTCCATCATACTGGCATCACCTTCCATCATACTGGCATCACCTTCATCATCTGGCATCATCATCATACGGCATCACCTTCCATCATACTGGCCTCACCTTCTACGGCATCACTCCATCATATGGCATCCCTTCCATCATACTGGCATCCCTTCCATCATACTGGCATCACTTCCATCATACTGGCATCACCTTCCATCATACTGGCATCACCTTCCATCATACTGGCATCACCTTCCATCATACTGGCATCACCTTCCATCATACTGGCATCACCTTCCATCATACTGGCATCACCTTCCATCATACTGGCATCACCTTCCATCATACTGGCATCACCTTCCATCATACTGGCATCACCTTCCATCATACTGGCATCACCTTCCATCATACTGGCATCACCTTCCATCATACTGGCATCCTACGTAGCAAAGGAAAAAATTAGATTTTCAGTGTACGTGTGTAGCATTGCGCTAGGCTGCCAGTGGTCACTTGGTGTTCCCAGGACACACTCACTGCCTTGCCAACACACTCTACAACCACTACCGAAAGTATACCCTCACAACCACCAACAGATAACCAGGATATTGGTAGAGTACAATAGTAACTCCAATACTACCGTGGGGAACTATAGAATACCGTGAGAAACTAGACTACATGAAAACCTTCATACATGTATAAATATTCATTTGTAAACGAACCTTGTACGAGCCAGACTTATGCCAGAAGATCTTTCATTTAATTGTATATGGCCTAAATAATTACCTATAAAAAAATGATGGTGGTAATATTGTAGGAGACACGACGACGACGACTACACGAGAACACATCTCTAGGAAGCAAAGAAACGACAACACGGACGAAAGATATTAAATTAACATTAAGGTAGAGAATATGACCTTAGGCAAAGACAGAACTATATACAGTACTACATACTCCAGTAAAAACAGATTAAACTACACTTTAAAATAAATACAAACTGAAATTTAATACAAAAGATATTAATATAAACAGCACAGACTAACAAATTGAAACACTGTACTATTATAGTTTAACATAAATGTATAATGTAAACTGCAGGCTATTAGTGTTGAATGATGAAAGTATTTTTCTTTTTGGGGATTTTCTTTCGTTTTGGGTCACCCTGCCTCGGTGGGAGACAGCCGACTTGTTGAAAATATATATATATTTTTCAACAAGTCAGGCCAGTCTCCCCACGAGCAGTACAAATAAAGAAAATCCCCAAAGGAAAATACTTTCATCATCATTCAACACTTTCACCACACTCATACATAATCAGTCTTTGCAGACCCCTCCTTTAAAGTGCAGGCATTGTACTTCCCATTTCCAGGACTCAAGTACGGCTAAATCAATTAACTGGTTTCCCTGAATCCCTTCACTAAATATTACCCTGCTCACACTCCAACAGCTCGTCAGGTCCCAAAAACCATTCGTCTCCATTCACTCCTATCTAACACGCTCACACATGCTTGTTGGAAGTCCAAGCCCCTCAACCTTTTCGAGGACGAATAGGTAAAGCTGGTCAATTAGCAAGAACTCATTTAAAATTAAGTCCTTTCTAAAATTTTCTCTTTAAAGATATATTTTTTTCATTTATGTTAATGTAAAAATTAATAATTTTGTGTTTGTGATTTAGTGTCCAGACGCGAAATTTAACAAGCACGGAGAAACTTACTCTCCGTGGCAACACTTATTTCTGGTATTAATATTATAAACCACAGACTAATACGTATGAAAAAAAACATAAAATACATTATAACCCTCCCACCACCTATGATTTGATATTCTTTAAAATGACGCACAACTTGTACTCAATCTGAGTGAAAAACGTGTACATGTCGAGGGTTGGCACTTTGCTGTCACTCGCCTCTCGCACATTTTTAATTCTTTATTTGTAGTTTAATATATTTTTTTAAGGTTTACTTATCCCATTCTAATCTGAAAAATGCAAAAGAACATTCATAAAATGACCCTGGATAAAAGATGATGATGACAGTAAGTTGGTAGAGAACCAACCAGGAAGGTACTGCCATCATGTCACAATGAGTGAAACGGAAACCTGAAACTTAAATGTTTTGCACTCTGACAGTAATGCTATTGTCTCATGAACTTGCAAGATGGCTAGAAAATTTATAATATACACACACACAATATATATATATATATATATATATATATATATATATATATATATATATATATATTATATATATATATATATGTATATATTCAGTACACACACACTCCTTTGTTCCTTAAGAGAGATCATATTCCTGCAAATATTTAATTTAAAATTTAGAAAGCCTAGTCTTCCTTCAGTTTTAAACAACAATTGGATACACAAGTGTGTGGCTACCCTATTCTATATGATAGTTACATAGTGGAAACTAAAGCTAGCTATGTTTCCCTATCATATTCCATCATGCAGGATGGGATTCATGCAAGGTGTTGAAATTTCTCAGCAATCAACCAGGAAGGTATTACGGTCATGTCATAATGAGTGTGAAAGGGACACCTGGACCTGGAGGCTTGGTCTGAGGTCAGTGCAGGAGGGAAGAGGAGGAAGGCAAGGAGTGACGCTTCTTGAATTATCAAGGGATAATTAATACCAGACATGGCCTCATGGTGTGGGCGGTAGTGGAAAGATTACAGTCACATACTTGATCCAGGGAGTGGACATCAACGCTCTAATGCCTCTATAATTTACAGTAGTAACGAATTATTTACAACACACCCAGTTGTGGAAAGCTGCAGAAACTCCCATTGTAACAACGTTGACTAGATGAACCTCTACAAAGAGCAATATATCTTTTTCACTGTTAACTTGTTCTGCACTGTGTACACCTTCATACGGAGGCCAAGCTGGGTTACCTGTCTGGTATATGTGGCAGTATTAGCCACAACCTGTGTACACCTTTGTACGGAAACCAAGATGGGTTACCAGGCTGGGATGTGTGGCAGTATTAGCTACAACCCGACACCATGCCAAGACAACGCTCAATACAATGAGCAGTAAAGCAGTGGCGGGAACCCCTCCTCAGGTCGAGGGGAGGCAAGGGAAGAAGGAAGCAGTACCAGTAGGTAACATGAGGTGTCACCCCTGAGGTCACTAAGAGGACTAATGGGTTAAGAGGGCACCTCTTCACAATAGAATCACTCCTGGTGACGAAGACACGGGTAAATTTGAGGAAAAAGGCAGGGAACGGTAGGGAAGGGGGAGGGAAGAGGAGAGGGCAGAAAGAGGAGAGGGCGGACAGAGGAGAGGGCGGACAGAGGAGAGGGCGGACAGAGGAGAGGGCGGACAGAGGAGAGGGCGGACAGAGGAGAGGGCGGACAGAGGAGAGGGCGGACAGAGGAGAGGGCGGAAATGGAAAATTTCACAATTTACCCAAAACTGAAACTAAATTTCGACGTTTCGCCCATGCTGGGACATTATCAAGTGGTCGCTTAATAATGTTTCGCCATGGACCCAAACATCAAGTTTTTCTTCAATTGGTGGGTTAGTCATAAACTGTTTCAGCCGCGGTATTGTGACGAACGGAATAACTGAAGAAGGGAATGTTGTAGGGGTAGTGCCAGAGTTAATGTCAAACCACACACAATACATGATGATAGACAAAAGATACACACGATAGAAAATACTAAAACAATAAAAGAGTAGACAATAGGAAAGGATTGACAGCAAAATAAAATAATAGACAACAGGAGAGGATAGACCGTAGGAGACAACAGGAGAGGATAGACCGTAGGAGACAACAGGAGAGGATAGACCGTAGGAGACAACAGGAGAGGATAGACCGTAGGAGACAACAGGAGAGGATAGACCGTAGGAGACAACAGGAGAGGATAGACCGTAGGAGACAACAGGAGAGGATAGACCGTAGGAGACAACATGAGAGGATAGACCGCAGGAGACAACAGGAGAGGATAGACCGCAGGAGACAACAGGAGAGGATAGACCGCAGGAGACAACAGGAGAGGATAGACCGAGGAGACAACAGGAGAGGATAGACCGCAGGAGACAACAGGAGAGGATAGACCGCAGGAGACAACAGGAGAGGATAGACCGCAGGAGACAACAGGAGAGGATAGACCGCAGGAGACAACAGGAGAGGATAGACCGCAGGAGACAACAGGAGAGGATAGACCGCAGGAGACAACAGGAGAGGATAGACCGTAGGAGACAACAGGAGAGGATAGACCGTAGGAGACAACAGGAGAGGATAGACCGTAGGAGACAACGGGAGAGGATAGACAATAACAAGACAACAGGAGAGGACAGACAATAACAAAACAGGAGAGGACAGACAATAACAAGACAACAGGAGAGGACAGATAACAAGACAACAGGAGAGGACAGATAACAAGACAACAGGAGAGGACAGATAACAAGACAACAGGAGAGGACAGATAACAAGACAACAGGAGAGGACAGACAACAGAAGAGGATAGAAATAAGACAACAGGAGAGGATAGAAATAACAGACGATAGGCAGCACAAGAGGACAGAGGAGGTGGAACAGGGAAAAAGAACCGAAATGATGGGATAGTCAGCGAAGAGAGGAAAAAAATCAAGTTTCATCCCCTCCCTTCATTCCTGTATTCCATCCCGGAAGGTGACGCCCACTCACGCCCACACAATTCCGCCCACACGCCCACTGCCTGTGTTTGTGCTCTTATTAACTGCATAAACCAAAAAAAGATGAAACTCTTGCACACCGACAACTAAATAACTGAACTGGAAAACTCGACAAGGCAAAACCTGTGTCAAAATAAACATGACTGATTTAAGCTTCAAAATGAGCGGAAAAACTAGGTAACACCTGTGACTCTGGCACCCAGGGAGGAAGCACACCTGTGACTCTGGCACCAGAGGGAGGAAGTACACCTGTGACTCTTGGCACCGAGGGAGGAAGTACACCTGTGACTCTTGGCACCGAGGGAGGAAGTACACCTGTGACTCTTGGCACCGAGGGAGGAAGTACACCTGTGACTCTTGGCACCGAGGGAGGAAGTACACCTGACACTCTTGGCACCGAGGGAGGAAGCACACCTGTGACTCTTGGCACCGAGGGAGGAAGCACACCTGTGACTCTTGGCACCGAGGGAGGAAGCACACCGGTGACTCTTGGCACCGAGGGAGGAAGTACACCGGTGACTCCATCACTGAGGGAGGAAGTACACCGGTGACTCCATCACTGAGGGAGGAAGTACACCGGTGACTCCATCACTGAGGAGGAAGTACACCGGTGACTCCATCACTGAGGAGGAAGTACACCGGTGACTCCATCACTGAGGGAGGAAGTACACCGGTGACTCCATCACTGAGGGAGGAAGTACACCGGTGACTCCATCACTGAGGGAGGAAGTACACCGGTGACTCCATCACTGAGGGAGGAAGTACACCGGTGACTCCATCACTGAGGGAGGAAGTACACCGGTGACTCCATCACTGAGGGAGGAAGTACACCGGTACCTTACCTTTACCTTTGAAGAGTTTCAGAGTATCTACTCTCTGAGCCCGGCCATGGGCCAGGCTCGTCTGGTGCTTGCCTGGTCAACCAGGCTGTTGCTGCTGGAGGCCCGCTGCCCCACATATCCATCACAGCCTGGTTGATCTGGCACCTGGTGAGATATTTGTCCAGTTTCCTCTTGAAGGCTTCTACACTGGTTCCAGCCGTGTTTCGGATATCTTCTGGTAAGATGTTGAATAGTCTGGGACCCCGGATGTTAATACAGTGCTCCGTATTGTCCCCACCGCACCCCTGCTCCTCACTGGATTTATTTTACACTTTCTCCCATATCTCACTCCAGTATGTTGTTATGGCAGTGTGCAGATTTGGGACCAGGCCCTCAAGTACTTTCCATGTATATATTATCATGTATCTCTCTCCTCCGCTCCAATGAGTACATGTTCAAGACTTGAAGGCGTTCCCAATAATTTAGATGTTTCAATGGCTCAATGTGAGCCGTAAACGATCTCTGGATTTGTTCCAGCTCTGCTATTTCTCCTGCCCTGAACGGGGCCGTCAGCACTGAGCAGTATTCTAAGTGAGGGAGCACTAGCGATTTGAATAGTGTCACCATCGGCATTATTTCCCTTGTTTTGAAAGTTCTCAATACCCACCCGTCATCTTCCTGGCTGTTGTGATCTTTGTCTTGTTATGGTCTTTAAACGACAGATCAGCAGACATAATTATTCCCAAGTCCTTTACGTTTTCCTTTCGTTCTATGTGGTGACCCTCTTGCGTTTTGTATATAGTGTTCCTTTGAGTTCTTCATTTTTTCCATACCTAAGCAGCTGAAACTTATCACCATTGAACGTCATGTTGTTCTCCACTGCCCATTGGAAGACCCTGCTTATGTCCTCCTGTAATTTTTCAGTGTCCTCTACCGTAGTGACTTTCATGCTTATTTTAGTGTCATCTGCAAATGATGATACAAAAGTGTGCTGGGTGTTTTTATCTATGTCTGCTATGAGGATTAGAAACAGCAGAGGTGCCAGGACAGTGCCTTGGGGCACTGAGCTTTTGACCTCGCTGATGCTGGATCTTGCCCTGTTCACTACTACTTTTTGTGTTCTTTGTGTTAGGAACTCAAAATCCATCTGCCTACCTTCCCCGTAATGCCTATGGCCCTCATTTTGTGCGCTATCACTCCATGATCGCATTTGTCAAACGCCTTTGCAAAATCTGTGTAAATCACATCTGCGTTTTGGTCGTCCTCAATGCCTCTGTAATTCTGTCATAATGGTTCAGCAGCTGTGACAGGCATGATCGACCCGCTCTAAAGCCATGCTGGTTCGGGTTATGTTGGTTGTGCTGGTCCATGAACTTTGTAATCTGCCGTCTCATCACTCTTTCAAAGATTTTTATGATGTGAGAAGTGAGGGCTACTGGTCTGTAATTTTTAGCTAGTGCTCTACTACCTCCCTTATGCAAAGGAGCTATGTCTGCACTCTTTAAGGCCTCTGGAATTTCACCTAGATCTAAGCTCTTTCTCCACAGAATACTAAGGGCTCTTGCTAATGGTACTTTGCACTGCTTTATAAATAAAGCATTCCATGAATCTGGTCCAGGTGCTGAGTGAGTGGGCATGTTGGCCATTTCTTTTTCGAAATCTATGGGAATTGTACTAATGTCGGTTAGGTGGTCTGCGCAGCCTTCTGCTGGTGACTCCATCACTGAGGGAGGAAGTACACCGGTGACTCCATCACTGAGGGAGGAAGTACACCGGTGACTCCATCACTGAGGGAGGAAGTACACCGGTGACTCCATCACTGAGGGAGGAAGTACACCGGTGACTCCATCACTGAGGGAGGAAGTACACCGTGACTCCATCACTGAGGAGGAAGTACACGGTGACTCCATCACTGAGGAGGAAGTACACCGGTGACTCCATCACTGAGGAGGAAGTCACCGGTGACTCCATCACTGAGGGAGGAAGTACACCGGTGACTCCATCACTGAGGAGGAAGTACACCGGTGACTCCATCACTGAGGAGGAAGTACACCGGTGACTCCATCACTGAGGAGGAAGTACACCGGTGACTCCATCACTGAGGGAGGAAGTACACCGGTGACTCCATCACTGAGGGAGGAAGTACACCGGTGACTCCATCACTGAGGGAGGAAGTACACCGGTGACTCCATCACTGAGGGAGGAAGTACACCGGTGACTCCATCACTGAGGGAGGAAGTACACGGTGACTCCATCACTGAGGAGGAAGTACACCGGTGACTCCATCACTGAGGGAGGAAGTACACCGGTGACTCCATCACTGAGGAGGAAGTACACCGGTGACTCCATCACTGAGGGAGGAAGTACACCGGTGACTCCATCACTGAGGGAGGAAGTACACCGGTGACTCCATCACTGAGGGAGGAAGTACACCGGTGACTCCATCACTGAGGGAGGAAGTACACCGGTGACTCCATCACTGAGGGAGGAAGTACACCGGTGACTCCATCACTGAGGAGGAAGTACACCGGTGACTCCATCACTGAGGGAGAAGTACACCGGTGACTCCATCACTGAGGGAGGAAGTCACGGTGACTCCATCACTGAGGAGGAAGTACACCGGTGACTCCATCACTGAGGGAGGAAGTACACCGGTGACTCCATCACTGAGGAGGAAGTACACCGGTGACTCCATCACTGAGGGAGGAAGTACACCGGTGACTCCATCACTGAGGAGGAAGTACACCGGTGACTCCATCACTGAGGGAGGAAGTACACCGGTGACTCCATCACTGAGGAGGAAGTACACCGGTGACTCCATCACTGAGGGAGGAAGTACACCGGTGACTCCATCACTGAGGGAGGAAGTACACCGGTGACTCCATCACTGAGGGAGGAAGTACACCGGTGACTCCATCACTGAGGAAGTACACCTGTCAATGTATCACTAACTACAGTATTTGACGTTCTTTATACCGAGAAAGTAGTTGTGAAATTTGAAGATCGCTTTGACGGTCGAGGAAGAGGGGAAAGAGAAGGAGGGGACTGAGGGGAAAGAGAAGGAGGGGACTGAGGGGAAAGAGAAAGAGAGAGGGGAAAGAGGAGAGAGAGGAAAGAGGAGAGAGGGGAAAGAGGAGAGAGAGGAAAGAGGAGAGAGGGGAAAGAGGAGAGAGGGGAAAGAGGAGAGAGGGGAAAGAGGAGAGAGGGAAAGAGGAGAGAGGGAAAGGAGAGAGAGGAAAGAGAGAGGGAAAGAGGAGAGAGGGAAAGAGAGAGGGAAAGAAGAGGGAAAGAGAGGAGAGGGAAAGAGGGGAGGGAAAAGGAGAGAGGGGAAGAGGAGAGGGGAAAGAGGAGAGGGAAAGAGGAGAGGGGAAAGAGGAGGGGAAAGAGGAGAGGGAAAGAGGAAGAGGGAAAGAGGAGAGGGGAAAGAGAGAGGGAAGGGAGAGGGGAAAGAGAGGGAAAGAGGAGCAGGGAAGAGAGGGAAAGAGAGAGGGAAAGAGGAGAGAGGGGAGAAGAGGGAGAGAGGGGACTGAGGGGAAAGAGGAGAGAGGGGACTGAGGGGAAACACTAACGTCTCGAGGTAAAGAACACGGTGGTAGGTATACAAATATTCTTCTAGTCGAGGAAATCTTGAATGGGAGACATGAGAGAGGAGAGGAAGAAATACGCAAGAAAAAAGTGTAAGAAGGAACAAGCGTGGGAAAAGTTGAAAAGGCCAGAAAAGGTGATATTTTAAACTTCCCGAAGAACACAGGAGCACTTCAAGGTCTCCTCTTACACCAATAACTACACTTGAGAACTTAATACTACGTTCTGTGTTACTCTTCTTAAGAAACCCGAGGAGCAAACAAGTGTTTCCAAGGAGGTAGAGCACATCAATACATTTTCTATTCTGAAGAATTAGACATGTGCAACATTAGGGTATCTTTAATTTGTAGACGTTTCGCTATTCAGTGGCTTTATCAATACAAGGACATAAAGTGGAGACTGAAGAAGTATATACAAAAGACAGGTAATCAGTCCCTTAACCTAAGCTGAGGTAATCTCTTATTAATCTCTACAGTTTT
Organism: Cherax destructor; assembly: GCA_009830355.1. Lineage (NCBI taxonomy): Eukaryota > Metazoa > Arthropoda > Malacostraca > Decapoda > Parastacidae > Cherax > Cherax destructor. The sequence continues at coordinate 82,632 of WNWK01000849.1, forward strand.
AACATTATGTCCTTGCATTGTATTGATAAAGCCACTGGATTGAGTAACGTCTACAAATTAATGATACTCAGATGTCGCACACGTGTCTAAATCTACATATTGTCGGTACTGTATACCATTCATATACAACCTTCTACCTTCTTTGTAAGGAAGACCTGGTGCTTCCCAGCAGCTTGCCTCCAGGTATACGCAGCCTATTTAGTGCCACAAGGTTTTTTTTTTCACTTTGCCTCTTCCATTAGGGTAGACCGTATGTGTGCGCCTGGTTCTAAGGTGCCTTAACCTAATTTCCCTCCTGCAAGTGTGGGCTCCTAGTCCACAGGTTCCTCACCTACCTTCCTGCCAGTGTGTGATCCAGAGTCTCAAGTTTCTCCTAACAATCTTTTTCAAATAGACAATACAAGGCTACAAAAACATGAACCTACTCATATTCTCTCACTCTTAAACTGCCTGTGTTTTGTGTCCATTATCCCATGCTCACAGATTATCCACTTAGGTACCTAGTAACAGAAGAGGAGGGGGAGGGAAATATAGAGGTTGGAGAGGGAGGGGATAAGGATGAGATAGAGGGGGGAAAGAAGGAAATGGATAAGAAAGTAAATATGAAGAGGAAGGTGAAGACTGAAAAAGGAGAGGAAGTAATAACGACAAACCTAGGACAGTAATAACAAACAAACATAAGGCAGTAATAACATACACCTGAGGCAGTAATAACAACATACACCTGAGGCAATAATAACAACATACACCTGAGACAGTAATAACAACATACACCTGAGGCAATAATAACAACATACACCTGAGGCAGTAATAACAACATACACCTGAGGCAGTAATAACAACATACACCTGAGGCAGTAATAACAACATACACCTGAGGCAGTAATAACAACATACACCTGAGGCAATAATAACAACATACACCTGAGGCAGTAATAACAACATACACCTGAGGCAATAATAACAACATACACCTGAGGCAATAATAACAACATACACCTGAGGCATAATAACAACATACACCTGAGGCAATAATAACAACATACACCTGAGGCAGTAATAACAACATACACCTGAGGCAGTAATAACAACATACACCTGAGGCAGTAATAACAACATACACCTGAGGCAGTAATAACAACATACACCTGAGGCAGTAATAACAACATACACCTGAGGCAGTAATAACAACATACACCTGAGGCAGTAATAACAACATACACCTGAGGCAATAATAACATACACCTGAGGCAGTAATAACAACATACACCTGAGGCAGTAATAACATACACCTGAGGCAGTAATAACAACATACACCTGAGGCAGTAATAACAACATACACCTGAGGCAATAATAACAACATACACCTGAGGCAGTAATAACAACATACACCTGAGGCAGTAATAACAACATACACCTGAGGCAGTAATAACAACATACACCTGAGACAGTAATAACAACATACACCTGAGGCAGTAATAACGAGTCAAAGATCACGTAAAGACCCACCCATCAATGCCCCCCTCCCTATTAACCCACACATCAATGACCCCCTCCCTACTAACCCACCCATCAACACCCCCTACTAACCCACCCACTACCAACACCCCCTACTAACACCACCATCAACACCCCTTTTTTAATACCACCAACACCCCCTACTAACACCACCACCATCAACACCCCCTACTAACACCACCGCCATCATCTCCCCATACTAAGACCACCGCCATCAACACCCCCTACAAACACCACCGCCATCAACACCCCCTACTAACACCACCATCAACACCCCCTACTAACACCACCAACAACCCCTACTAACACCACCACCAACACCCTTACTAACACCACCGCCATCAACACCCCTACAAACACCACCACCATCAACACCCCTACTAACACCAACACCCTACTACACCACCACCAACACCCCTACTAACACCACCACCAACACCCCTACTAACACCACCACCAACACCCCTACTAACACCACCACCAACACCCCTACTAACACCACCAACAACCCCTACTAACACCACCACCAACACCCCCTACTAACACCACCACCAACACCACCTACTAACACCACCACCAACACCCCCCTACTAACACCACCACCAACATCCCCTACTAACGCTACCACTATCAACATTCCCATATTAACACTACGAACTCCCTCCTACTAACACCACCACCACCAACTCCTACTAACACCACCACCATCAATTCCTCCCTACTAACACCGCCACCTTCAACACCCCCATACTAACACCACCACCACATCCCCCTACTAACACCACCACATCCCCCTACTAACACCACCACCACCTCCCTACTAACACCACCACCACCTCCCTACTAACACCACCACCATCAATACCCCCTACTAACACCACCATCAACAACCCCCACTACCACCACCACCATCTCCCTACTACCACCACACACCTCCCTACTACCACCACCACCATCAACACCTCCCTACTACCACCACCACCATCAACACCCCCCTACTAACACCACCACCATCAACACCCCCTACTAACACCACCACCATCAACACCCCTACTAACACCACCACCATCAACACTCCCTACTAACACCACCACCATCAACACCCCTACTAACACCACCACCACACCACCCCTCTACACACCACCACCATCAACACCCCTACTAACACCACCACCATCAACACCCCCTACTAACACCACCACCATCAACACCCCTACTAACACCACCCCATCCAACACCCCACTACACCACCACCACCCCCTACTAACACCACCACCATCAACACCTCCCTACTACACCACCACCACACACACCTCCTACTAACACCACCACCATCAACACCCCCTACTACACCACCACCATCAACACCCCTACTAACACCACCACCACTCAACACCCCTACATCAACACCACTCACCACTCACACACACCCTACTAACACACACCATCAAACCTACTAACACCACCAATCAACAACTACCCTACTAACACCACCACCACAACAGCATCACACAACACCACACAACCTGACTAACACAGTGGACACAACATTCACAACAAATCAAAGTGGATGCACAAGGATGCAAAACAAGTGGATGCACAACAAGTGGATGCAAAACAAGTGGATGCACAACAAGTGGATGCACAACAAGTGGATGCACAACAAGTGGATGCACAACAAGTGGATGCACAACAAGTGGATGCACAACAAGTGGATGCAAAAAAAAGTGGATGCAAAAAAAGTGGATGCAAAAAAAGTGGATGCAAAACAAGTGAATGCAAAACAAGTGGATGCACAACAAGTGGATGTAAAAATAGTGGATGCACAACAAGTGGATGTAAAAATAGTGGATGCACAACAAGTGGATGTAAAAATAGTGGATGCACAACAAGTGGATGTAAAAATAGTGGATGCACAACAAGTGGATGTAAAAATAGTGGATGCACAACAAGTGGATGTAAAAATAGTGGATGCACAACAAGTGGATGTAAAAATAGTGGATGCACAACAAGTGGATGTAAAAATAGTGGATGCACAACAAGTGGATGTAAAAATAGTGGATGCACAACAAGTGGATGCACAACAATTCACTGCAGAAACAGACGAAACGATAAAACAGCACATTTCAGTGTAACAGAATTCAGACACTAAATAGAATAGAAAAAAGATATTAAAACACTGCAATATACAAGTTATTAAAGCAATATAAACATCAGAATACAAATCCAGCTTCGATCCATTAATCAGTCTCTTCATGGGTAGTTACTTTTATCACCCTCTCTCATCTCCGCTCAAACCTGTCGCCCACCTAGACTGAGACATGGATAAAAAAAGGATACAAAACAAACACAGACTTTCGTGATGACTACTAGCAGTAACGACTGGAGAACTATCAAAATATTTGATAGGAAAACATGGTTTTAGTTGGGAGAGAGAAAAGTATAACGATGGTTGGGCAGGGCAGGTCCTGGGAAGCCGGGGGAACTAACATTACTACTCACCTGACCTTGGCTGCCCAAAAAGAATTTACTTATTTACCTAAACACTTCAGTAATTCACGACTGGATCATGTGTTCGACCACTAACTTGTCTGTCTATATCATTTAAAATAAAGTCTTCACTACGTGCCGGGATATCACATGGCGTCCAAGCTTCAAATAACCCATCCCACATGCGTTTCAAATAACTCGTCTCACTAACGTTCGAAATAACTCGCCTCGCTTAGGTTACCGAGTAAGTCATCTGACCAACAGAATAGGTCATCTCAGCACCAGATTACTGCCATTTACCTATATTTCATGATATACTACCACCTCAGCTTCTACGAACCAAAATAATCCATGACGTCTGTTCTGAAACTGCAGGAACAGTCACCGAGTCACCTGCCCACGCTCCAGGATATACCGTCACTCACCTTCCTGGATAAGTAACCACCTCACTTTCAGTATTCAGGTTCCAGAATAACTCCACTTCTTGACTCACAAGGTAACCACAGCCCAGTTTAACTTTTAAAATGATCGTTTTAGTCTCCACGTTACAGAATGAACCATCAACCAAAAGCAATACACAAGCCCAAGTTCTAAAATAAAGGACAGTCTCGTTCCAGGCTTCAGAATCGCCATCTTACCTCCTGAGCCAACACCAAACCAGCCTTCCACATTCTGTATGGGATAAACACTACACCTTCAATGTTGCAGGTGAAACCCTCACCTTCAACCTTACAGATACAAACCACCTTTACACGTTCCAGAAAAAAAAACAGACACCATCTCGCGATCAGAGTTGATACATTAAGAGTACCGTAAACGCATTTAACACTCCATTAGTGCAGGCGATACTCTACCTCAGTCTTTAAACAGGAACCATCATTTACTTTCCAATGTCCACGAGAGATCGCCAGTTCTTTGCCATACTAATGGAGGGATTACTAATGCCTTCCAGTGATGCTCCAGGAAGGATCACCAGTTGTTTTCCATACTAATGGAGGGATCACAACGCTTTGCTCCAAACAAAAATGATCATCCCAGCTACGAGGCAACCACCAACGCACCTTCAAGGGCTCAGCTTCTTCCAGAATACTTTCCTGCAACTGCCAGAGGAACTCTTTAAGACCACCTGGAGCCCACCTTACAGGTTACCTCCAACTCCTCAACCCACCTGACAGATACTCCCTCGAAGTCATCACTCGCCTGGCATTTACCACCTGACACATACTCCCGGAAGCTCATCATCCACTGGACAAGCACCTCCCTGAAGCTCATCATCCACTTGACAGGTACCTCTGCAGCCCAACATGCACTTGACAGATACCACCCAGCGCTCATCACACACCAACAGCCAATAGCCTACTTGACTGGAACCACCTGCAGTGATAGCAATCAAGGAAGTACCTGGCTAGCACTTCCCGCGGCTCCTCAACCCACCTAACAGACAGCAGCGCCTGCACCTTAGGCTGTCAGAGAAATCAGCAGTAGTCTCACGGCCAGGTCGGGGAGCCGGCAGCAGCAGTAAGTGGGAACAGGTACGATCAATCCAGGTAATGAGAACATGCCTCGTCTGACCTCTTATCACAGCCTCAAGCAACAGGTCACGGGGGCAAGTTAGGGCCAGGGTTACATGTTACTCTTACACCCACATGTGTGTCAGTATTTATGCATACGTAAGGATGAATAAGCAGGAAGAAAGGAGAAAAAGTTGGGGAAAAGGGGAGAGAAAGAGAATGGATAAGTAAGGAAATAGGAAGGGGGAAAAAGAAAAAAAGCGAGAAATAGAAAGAGAGGAGAGAGAAAGTAGGAAGAAAGAAGAGAGGGAGGGTGAAGGAGGGGAGGATGAAGCGTGGGTGCTACAGGAAAAACTGTTCAACCATGACAGAGAAGTGCTGACACTCTGGAATTAGTAGGAAGTAGTGAAGGTCGAAATTGATAAGCAGCATCAATTCCTGGCCTTGAGGGTGGCGAGGATTTGCTTCCGGACCAGACCCCCCCCCCACACACATCCAATGTTTACACACACGTGACATTGGGAAGAAGTTCACATAGGTGTACAAGTTTTTTGTGGGACAAGGTTTCCCTCTGTATAGAGCTTTACCAAGTCACTGACTTGATGATGCTCTATACAGAGCGAAACTGTCATAATGGTAGCTTGCTCTGCACTAGTGTATTTTTTCAATTCTGTCGGCAATATGTCTTATACCCAATAGATTCACAATTGACACACTGGAAATAGAAGCAGGACGACGTTTCGGTCCACCTCATCATCATCAAGTTGTAATAATGGACAGAAGCGGCAACTAGCTTCCATATCCAATCATTTGGATTGCAGTGACTATCATGACTGCAACAATACAGCCATGATAGTCATATGTTAGTGAAGCTGCACTATTCCCATCAAGTAATTTACTAGTGATAATCAGAGACCCTATTTACGACCATTGAGAGACTTATGCAACATATGGGATTCCCATATGTTGCATAAGTGTCTCAATTCTTCAACTTATCGGTTTTCAAAACCATTTATCACATATTATTAGGCATCCCTGAAAGGGTCCATTTAAGTGCTTGTCCGATGTTTTCCTTTCTTCAAAGTTTCGTTTATATCTCTCGAACACCTCATCCGATCGACTTCAAATTATCAATGCTAGGCAAAGGTTCATACAACTATTGGCATGCACACGAATGGTATACAATACCTCGTCTTTTGTATACAGTTCTACTGTCTTCCAATTATGTCCTTGAATTTTTGTTGATAAATCCACTGGCTGGCGAAGCTTCTACAAATCAAAATACCCAGAGGTTGCACACGTGTCTAATTCTTCAACCACTGGCGTGTACAAGTGACCTTTGATCGGTGTTATACAGATAATTCCAGGAATCCAGGTGCCCTGTGGTCAGTGTTACATAGATCATGCAAGGATTCTTGGAATGGGTGCGATAACTTTTAAAAACTCTTCTAACTGTCTTCAAGCATTCAACACTGGTGTGTCCTACTTAGAAAAAGTCTGAGAGTGTTATTGAAGAGGAGCGTAGGAACACATTTATTAATTTTGTGTGTAAGACAGTGAGGATCCCCCCCCCCTTGTTTAATATCTGAGTATATGTCGAACGGCTTCAATTTTTAGTGGCTGATACATATGCACATGCATACATATGTAAGTGAACATACACAAAGTACACTTACACGTTTCCCACTAAGGTAGAATGACCCGAAAAAAGAAGAAACTTTTATCATCATCAACGCCATCACTGTCTTGTCAGAGAAACGCCTTCAGTGCAGCTAAAACTGCGACATCAACATAGCTACTTAAATGTACACACGTACAAGTACACACAGGGACAAGAATAAATAATTTTACATTTCTGTTGCATTATAATTTTATGGCCGCCCTGCATTATTCCAATCCCGTGCAAGGAGGTTCATGGTCCAGGATGCAATACAAGACTACTTTTCTGGGATCACCGAGATACATCTAGTTAGTATTACTAGGAATATGCAGACGCCTGGGGAATGGCAGGTAACCAAGTTTGATCCAGGGAAGGGGAGGGGTACCTCTAAACTCTTACTGAAGCGTACAACCATATATCAACTACTTTTGCTCTACCGTCCACAATACATTGCTATAAGGTGCACAAATTTGTCGCTTAGACAACAAACTTTCTTCATTTACCATCTTTGTTTGTTCATCTAACTGTTCTCTTTCCCCACTTGGGAAGTTCCGGCGATTCCTCTGTTCTTCCCCGTTGTCGTGTGCGAAAGCTCAAAATACCTACAGTAGCTTCTCACTCCCATTTTCTTAACATCTCAAATTCTTTGTTCACCTCTGCCACCTGTGACTGATCTAAGTATCCCAATTTGGAACAATAATCCTAGTGACGTCGAAAGTTCGGAGTTATATACATACTACAAGTACACAGCTCTCCCCCTCTTCACACTACTGAATCAGTAAGGCAGTGTGTGTAGTGACATTAGCATGTCACTACACACACCACCATCTACAGGACACCACTCCAGCTGTTGCTTCTTGCCCACCACCACCACCACTACCACATAAAACCAACAGCAACACTGCATGGGTCAGCATACTGCAGAATCAATGTCAGGTGTTGTTCCCCTGACAGTTGCAACAACAATAACCTCACGTTTTGACTGGCTGGCTTGTGATGAGTTAAGACACATAAACAACACCTGGATACCTTTATTTTGAAGACTGGTTTGTCCTCTTGATAAGCGATCTTTAGTCATAACAAGAGGTTAGACAATAGTAAAACGATAACCTAGAGATCATTCATTACTTTTAACATATTTAAACGTGTATAATACCGTATATAACTTTATAACAAAATAACTTCATATAATAACTTTATAATTGAGGCTATTGTTGGTGCCTGCCTCTGAAATAAATTGAGGAATGATAACTCTTAACTTTTAACACACATTAAAAACTCGTCCATAAAACTGTATAACCCTTGAGTGATATGGGGGAGAGAGAGAGAGAGAAAGAGAGAGAGAGAGAGAGAGAGAGAGAGAGAGAGAGAGAGAGAGAGAGACTTACTTCTAGCATGAGTGACTTGACGACCATCATCAACGGAGGTCCTACGTCTTCGAGTGATGCTGAGTGTGCGACGCTTAATCTCCGGCTTCTTGAGCGGGGACCTTGACTTGCGATCCATGGCGGCGGCGGAGGCTGGGGCGCGGGGCTGTGCAGCAGCAGCGGCGACAGCAGCAGAAGTAACAGCAGTAGAGGAAGTGTGTCCACGCCCCCGCGACCCCCGCCGCTGCGGCGGGAGTATCCCCGGCAGTGTCACAACTCCTGAAGCCGCCACCTTGCGACACCCATCACTAACACCACACCTGGCGCCTCTATACACAGGGACACTATGCTTTTCCAGTGTAAACCAGGCTTAGGCCAGGAGCTCTACCTTCAGCACTTCGCAACACACCGCTTCGCTATTAACAACTGTTACCATCATCAATCTCTAGTGACACGTTGCTGTGTTAACGTATTTGTCACAACACAATGGTTCAGTCTACATAGCACCACTATAAACACTATATCCTGTAAATAAAACACGACAACACTTTATATACATCCTGTAGCACAACACGACAAAACAGAATATTGCCGTCAGTCATCATGGGACGGGTGATTACGTTGTTTTAAGTGTTGATCGCAGGAAGCAACTAGTCAAAGGCAGTTCAAGAAGGAAACGGGCAACCACCTTCCACCTTGAATTATGTTTTTTTTTTTCCAGGACGCCGACGTATTTTGTGCCGGAGGATAGAGATGCTCCCCAGCCCTAGACAGGGTTGGCCCAGTCAAGGCCAGACGAACATCCCCTCCAACACTTAACCAAGAGTTGCAAGAGTTCATATCGCCAATGATGTGTTAACTATTTGGGCTGTAATGTATTCCTTGGTGTACAACCTACCCCCTTCGCTCACTGCATGAGGGGTGCTGCCCCGACACCAACCTCTCGGGTCAAAACGATATCATGACTAGATCTGAAGGCGACCCCTCACTAACACTCATCACCTAACCTTATATCACCCATTATCACTGCTACATTTGTTCTCTTGTCATTTAGCGCCTGAGAGGAGTCACCAGGGTTAATCTGAGAAAGGGGAGAATAATTCCAATTCCTTGGATCAAGAGCCCTGCGCCATCACAGTCCCATCAAAACTTAAAAATGGCTAGTACTGAAAATCCACAAATTGAAAAAACTGGACAACATTTCGGATATCTCTCTGGACCATTATCAAGCAGAGTATTTATTGTTTGCTCCCTCAGAACTATCCCTTCGTGTTCAACCTTGAATACTCACACGATGCCCTTCACAACCACTGTGATCAGCATGGCTAAAATGAGACGACCTCTGGTGTGGGGAAGGAAATGCTTGATTACCTGTTTGTGATTATACATTTCTAGTTACAAGAGCAGAGCTATACTGGTGGTGCAGTCTTCAGTGTATTAATACACGTGAACACTTCTAGTTACAAGAGCAGAGCTATACTGCTGGTGCAGCCTTCAGTGTATTAATACACGTGAACACTTCTAGTTACAAGAGCAGAGCTATACTGGTGGTGCAGTCTTCAGTGTATTAATACACGTGAACACATAGTTACAAGAGCAGAGCTATACTGGTGGTGCAGCCTTCAGTGTATTAATACACGTGAACACTTCTAGTTACAAGAGCAGAGCTATACTGCTGGTGCAGTCTTCAGTGTATTAATACACGTGAACACACTTGTGTTGGTCACTCAACGCAGAGTGGTCGAGGCTTGATTCTCCTTCCTTTAATAGTGAGGCAGACAAGCTACTTAACTTCAGTTCTTAATGACAAAGTAAATGATTTGGTTCAACCTGGTGTCGAACTTTTCCTCCTCCTGTGTACAATGCTGTATTTATTTCTACTTTATTTGAATATCTGTATGTGCTCTGACACATATCTGGTATGTGCTTTGACACATACTGGTAAGCCCTCTTTAGGGCTTACCAGTACCTGAAGGTAACAATTATTATTTTAATCATTTTTCTAGGTTTTGTAATGAACTGTTTGATTACATTTCTATATTACAATACTCACATTGTAATTTGTCAAATAAAAACAGTAGTCAGCTGGATACATGGTGTTGGGTGAATCATGTATGCCCCCACACGAACTGGGCTGGCTGGGCTGCCTGAGCTGGCTGGGCTGCCTGAGCTGGCTGGGCTAGCTGGGCTGGCTGAGCTAGCTGGGCTGCCTGAGCTGGCTGGGCTGGCTGAGCTAGCTGGGCTGGCTGAGCTGGCTCTCACCACAACACCTTGTACACCATTAATGGGAAACTTCGTGTCCTTCCTAACTCTCCCGTGCCACCAAGTTCCCAGACGAAGCTACACCATTCCCACACACCCCCACCAATCCCATAAACATTACAACACTGTATTTTATACATATTACGTCCAGTATACGCGTGCAAATCTCGGTGTTTGTTGGTAATGCCGAGCCACCGTGTTGCCAGACGTGTTGCGGCTATTTTAATTTCCATAATTGTGGTTACATGTTTTGTAAATTTACGTAACTTACCCTAACTTATGATAAAACTAGTATTTGTAAGATTACAAGAATCATTCAGAATTTGATGTTGCCTTTGTCAGTAGTGTACTGACATCTTAACAAATGAACGTACGATTCAGAAACTGACGTTGCTAATCGTTTTAATAAATGAGCATAACAAAATAATAACATATTAATAACATATAATCCAGGATGCTCCGAATTTCCCAGTGTGTCTCGTAACAGTTAAACAAGACAACCCAATAAAGCCAAGTAGCATGGTTAATTTCCATTGAGTCCTTCAGGTCCTGCAAACCTCAGATACCTTTACCATTGAAGAGTTTAGAGAGCTTTTCTGCTGCTGGAGCCTGGGCCACGGGTGCGACACAGGGGGGCAGCAGGAGTATATATAATGACCTACATTATTATTATTATAATCAAATAGAAGCGCTAAACCACAGGGGTTAATGACCTACAGTATTAGTCTCACCCCACCACCAGTGATTCGAACCCGGGTCATTCCAGTCAAGCTAATTTCTACCACTGACATACAAGTCACCTTATTGAGCTTATAATCAATGATAACTCACGTGGTGATAAGTAAGCTTTTGTTTAGGTTCGTCCTTACTATATTTTTTTTACAATGGTCTTAGGGACCCACAGGTGTTATGGGCACAACAAGCACATTATGTAAATTTAACCAAGGATAACCCCCATAATGACAAACAATGCGACTTACTCTCATTGATGATACTATGCTTCAAGAAGAAAATTGATCACATCTGAGCACAATTAGCATAGTTAGGACGACACTTGCACAGTGGACACACTCTCTCTTGGTGTGTAAGGTACAATAACCTCTGAGGGGTGGCTGCGGTAAGTTACATGGGAGCTGTGGCTGGCTGGCCTGGCTCAACGGGCAGCAGCAGGTTGTAGGGCAGGAAAGAGCCGCAGGTCCTCAGAGAAACTGCTTGACCTGAATTACCTGGCGACGAAGGCCCCAAACACACACACGTAAATATGCCCGTAGAGGAGCATCCAAGAACGATCCTATATCCTATATCAATAGAAGCGTATAGCAGCACCGTTGAAGAGAACATAGAATAATTTCAGGTTGCACTTCCGCTTACAAATTTCTAAAGGTTAACATCTTGTTCCATCAACCCACCGAAATCCTATCTTAGACAGGCCAGCAGAAATTCAGAGTACTTCTTGGCCCTCTCAACTACTCAGTCGACTCTGCTTCCTACCTAACAAGTCAGGGTTACTAATTATATGAAGTTTGTGTGACTCGAAATGTATAATACAAAGGTTCTCTCTGTTAATGTGTTTTACATTAGAAGGAATTATCTTGATCATCCATCTCTGTTTTCCACCTCAATCATGTCCAGTCTCTAATATGGAGACCAGAAGTGCGCCTCAACGAGTTCTTATCAACGATGTGCAAGTAGGTCAGCGTAAAAAAACCGATAAAACTCATTAATGAAGAGGTGGAAGCAAGCTCCATAACTAAGTTTTAAAATGTGATATGACAGACCCTACGAGATCAGGAACTAACAATGGTTAAAAGCAGATTGATCACTGCAAGTCACACTAGCGTAGTTATCCTTCTGGGGCAACAAACAGGTAATCACTCAAACGTATGTGATCTCTAATACTATACATGAGGTATCCTCTGCGTCATCACAAAACCACCCACGTAAATTCCTAACTACTCAAGCACACGTATAAAACGTCTAAGAACATATAAAATAGTAATAAGCATAAATCAATAAAGAATCTGCACTAAGTACACTCTAGCTACACGGTTCCCCAAAGGCATCAACACTCCCAGGACCAATTGAAGATAAATCTCATGTGACCTTGAAGGCTGTGGCAATAGAGAAGATTGCCTCAATGCAACCCATGACCAAAATGACATCACTAGAGTTTATCAGCAGTTTTCAAAGTTCATACCGTCATCTGCACACTCCCAATGTTTACTTACAATACCAAATAGCAAAAGTACTACAATATATACAGCAGAGGGAACAATGTTACACTGAAATGTAGGTGTGAGTGGGACGAGCAGAGATTCCACAGTAACTCTACCAGACAGTAAACACACTGGCATAATACCAAGTGAACAAGAAGTGACTAACGGCATGACAAGACATTCACCACCAGGGAGCACAGTTATACTGTCACTGTGACCATAAGACCCAACTCCACAAGAGGCAGGTAGAAAGCATCATGGCGACATCAACGAATATTCAGATATCACTCTTATTATATACTGTATTTTTTTTCATTTTAACATACTAATAAAGAGACAGTTATTGGTCTGTTAATTCTTCTTACACTTGAAGGGTGTTAAAAATCAAGAGCCTATTGGGTTTTTTCTTTTTAATTTTCAGTATTTTGCGCCGTCTACCATGTCTCGTTTTCTTAAGGGGTTATTGTAGTGTGCAAATTTGGAACAAGTCCCTGAAATATTTTCAGGTATATATTTCTTTCCTGGCAGACTTAGGCACTTAAATTGATACAGGCAGTGAAAGTTTTCTGTTCACTCTCCAGATCTGCAATATCGCCTACTTCAAAAGGGGTTGACAATGTGCTGCAATCTTCAAATCACACATTACAAGTGCCTTTAGAAAAAAATATCACTGGCTTAGTATATCATGTTTTAAAAGTTATTATCCAGTCCACCATTTTCCTTGAAGCTGCGATATCTATTGTAAACCTTGAATGTAAAACCTTCCGACATGGCTGTCCCAGAGTCGTGTTTACAGTCTTGTATGACTCAAAATCATCTAAACTGCTGGGAACGCCTCAAAAAACTTTGAATATGCTGTACTATCTGGAACGGAAGTGAGATACCTGGTGCATACATGGAAAATATTCGAGGGCCAAGTCTTCAATCTAATAGTCTGAAAAGGACCAGCTCCTGCAGATCAACCAGGTTGTGATAGCTATACTGGTCTGCCTGCCAAAAGTTGATCAAACACTCTAGTAGTAGTCTAGCCTCAGAACAAGTTGAAGTACACCTGTGTGTGCTGGTCTCAAGTATGTCACAGGCATTTTAGTTATCTGCTCTACTGGATGATTTGATTGTATTTTGTTCCTGAGGAACAGAGCTTTTTACTCTGGATTCGTCAGGAAATCTGACAAATGCTTCCTAACGCAAGTTTTAGTTACATGACCCACCTACAGGAGTTCTGGTCTAATGACCGAGGCCTTCCACTGGCTTGCCAATCCACCCCTTCAAAAATTTGATATTGGAAGTATTACATTTCATTTTAACTTACGTTCAGTTTTCTTAAAAGGTCAATCCATCATCCCTCTCCCAGTAAATTCGTTTTGCACACATTTCGTGTGCTATTCCATTACGATCACATTTATCGATGGCTATCGTAATCAGAATTTAACGTCTCTCAGTGCGTCCATAAGCACGTGGTGGCGTTCTAGCAGTTGTGCGAGGCAGAAGCGTCCTGCTCTAAACCCAGGTTGACCTGGGATGCGCAATTGTACTTTACAGCCACTTTCGTGTTGTGAGCCACCATGTGTTGTTTTTAAGAGCTTGTGGAATGACTCGTGCGTCTAAATTATCTCCAGAGGATAATTACAGGTCTGGTGCTGAAGCAGTGGTAGGAGTCACACTGGCAACAAGCTATTTAAACACTGATTCAATGCCATGGACTAGCAACCTAACCTACCAGTGATCAGAACTGGACTAGCCAACTATCCTACCACTGGTCAGCACTGGACTAGCCAACTATCCTACCACTGATCAGCACTGGACTAGCCAACTATCCTACCACTGGTCAGCACTGGACTAGCCAACTATCCTACCACTGGTCAACACTGGAGTGGCCGACTATCATACCAGTAGCCGGCACTGACTCGGCAAACTATTTCACCACTGGCCAGCAGACCATGCCTATTTTAGGGTTTGCGACAAAATAAAACTAACTTTCATTTGTGTCTCCCATAAAAAGCCTAACCCAGAATTACGAATTCAGAACAATATTTCAACTAGGCACAACAGAATGTGCCAAACGTTAAATATTTATTCAACATAGCGTCGAGTTGAGTCATGTATGCATCGATCACTATAATTAACATAGCTGGGTCAACAGTTTTGTTTTTCCTGCTTAATAAGCATATTATAATCATCTAGCAGATGGTCCGGTGAACTATTTACACAAGTTTTTACACATGTCTTGTTATCCAGACAAATACAAAACACTGGTCAGATGTATAAACAAGCCCACAGACACAATAAAACAGGTTTCATTGATTTTCAAATCATTAGAACTGTTTGGTTTGACTTTTATTGGATTATCCTAGGTAATTTACACGTATGTTACTATGCAATACAATCGCAGACAGGCGATCTTAACAATGCAAGACATGCCACGGGTGATGGAAATCATCAGCTCAAGATCTTTCACACGTTTACGTGCGTCATCGGGAGCTATGCAATGTCGCAATAGCAGCAATAGGTGGAATGAGAGGAAGTTTCTCTCCGAGTAAGGTACCATTGTGACGCCACGTTACCCTCTCATTCCACTCCCTTCATACATAGGGATTATTACCAACAATCCGCAGGCTGCCTTCAAAAGGAAACGTGATAGGTTTTTCAAATCAATTCCTGATTAGCTGGGCTGTTGTGCATACGTTGGCTTTGTGTGAGACTGGCACCAACAACCTGGTCGATGAGGACCAGTAACCAGGTCTGGTTTAGTCTTGAGACCAGGCCGCGACAGGCGGATTTTAGTTAGATTAACTTCCTTCGGTGGTGAGAAATTTCACACTATATAAATAATTACAAACTATACCTGAAGAGTGTTTCGGGGATCAACGACCCCGCGGCCCGATATGTGACCAGGCCTCGTAGGTAACACTATTCAAATTATTTTTCACATTCTCACAATCCATTTATATTATTCGTTCCGTGTCATTAGCAATGTCAAGAACGTTCGACGAAAGGATAAATATCCCCAACTATATATGCCGAAATTACTGCTGGGTTCTTAGGTAAGGCCCTTTTCCCTCCGTTTAGGTATATACCACCTAAGTCTCGCTACCGCGTTAAGGTGATCCAGCGTCAGGGGCAAAACAGAAGTTAAGAGTGACGGCCATGCTAGCGGGAGATTCGTCTGTAAAAACTTGCATTTGTGGACACAGTGTTGCCTATGCTAACCTTCCTATGGTGTAGAAATATACCTAGCTGGATGAATCTTATTGAAGCTAGCTGGCCCAGTGGTATGGTTTGTTGAGAAGAGTATTGTATATTTCGGCCTCGTACTGAAGAGGGTCACAATGTGAGGCCGAAATATTCAATATTATTCATACCTTCTGTTTTATTTTCTCAATGTGGGTTCATTAACAAAATTACTGTTTGCAATACTGTAGTAGGCTCAAAGATGAATTTATATACATATGCAATAAGATCACAGTAATCGGGTGATATCAATATACAAAATAACCACCTGGAGGGTAAAAAAAAAAAAAAGTGAATTTCCAATCGTTTTCGTGGTTTCTCACATTAATACAAAAGCGCTTGGAAATTCACATTTTTTTCCACCGTGGTTATATATATATAATATATATATATTATATATATATATATATATATATATATATATATATATATATATATATATATATATATATATATATATATTCTCGCGGCCCGGTCCATGACCAGGCCTCCTGGTGGATCAGTCTGATCAACGAGGCTGTTACTGCTGGCCGCACGTAGTCCAACGTAGGAACCACAGCCCGGCTGATCTGACACTGACTTTAGGTATCTGTCCAGCTCTCTCTTGAAGACAACCATAGGTCTATTGGTAATTCCCCTTATGGCTGGTGGAAGGCTGTTTAACAGTCTTGGGCCCCGGACACTTATTGTGTTTTCTCTTAGTGTACCAGTGGCGCCCTACTTTTCACTGGGGGTATGTTGCATCGCCTGCCAAGTCTTTTGCTTTCGTAGGGAGTGATTTCTGTGTGCAGATTAGGGACCAGTCCCTCCAGAATCTTCCAGGTGCAGATTATGATCTCTCTCGCCTGCGTTCCAGTGAGTACAAGTCAGGTGCTTCCAGGTGAG
Source organism: Cherax destructor (assembly GCA_009830355.1). Classification (NCBI taxonomy): domain Eukaryota; kingdom Metazoa; phylum Arthropoda; class Malacostraca; order Decapoda; family Parastacidae; genus Cherax; species Cherax destructor. The sequence goes on from WNWK01000849.1 coordinate 99,772, forward strand.
GTGATACCTCAAAGTTTAGTTTGTAATCAAACAATGTTAACCTGAAATCCCCCACACAACGTGCCTCTTTTTCCTAGTCCTTTGAAGATGTGTGCAAGCACGTGAAAGCGCTCAGATTTTTGTTTATTTATTCACTGTAGTAATTTTTTACACTTGCTTCACGAGTCTTTTTATTGTGATTTCTTCACACACACATCGTATATTGATTGGAAAGAGTGTATACAGTATTTTATAAACATTCCACATTTCAATGCCATTTCTACTTTGAAAATTACACGAAGGAGAATAGTTGGGTCTGAACAGGGCTTAACACTGGCCAGTGGCTCTACTGCACTGCTTCTGAAGGCAAAGATACTTTATTCAGAACTCGATAAATTGTTTTAGAAACAGTTGACTAAATTCGTATAATGGTTTTGAGGATACACTGTTGTTGGCACATATTAGTGGTAAATTATGTAGATTTAACCTAGAATTATCAAATAAAGTCAAACAGGATGATGTGTGTCCATTGGGGTCTCATGTTCCTATGTTGTTTTGTTGAGTCAGCCCTCGTATATTCCCAGCTAAGGCAGGAGAGCTGATGTGAGCTCTGAGTTCAGTGGTGGGGAGCCCCGCCGCTACCAACATATCATTCTTAAGTGCATCACAAACACAACGCTGTCAGCTTTCATCAAAGCAATTTAACCCAAACACATTTTCGTCAACTTTTCATCAACCACAGTCACTGGACATTTAAATCAAATGTAAGCTTTTTGAAACAATACAAAATACACATTTCAAAATGCATTAGTCACTGGTTGAGTGGAATTATTACTATCACTTTTTTGTGCACATTAACTACAACCATTATCACTAATAAGTGACTCGGTGTATTTTTTATTCCTATACATCATTATCACAAGCGTGGGATTCTCCTTCACTGAGTAAGATGAATATTGACAAGTTTAAAACACACCACGCACGTCTCAGAAAACACAAGCGAGAGGCAGCAGCACACTTCCTCTCTTACTGCTGGGTAAAACCACACTGAACGTCGGATTCAAAACAAAGGCCACTGTCACCCATGATGCCAATTCGCCAGTCAACATACCTATATAAAAGTCGAACAAAAACAACACTATCATGAAATCTAAATATTCCCGTTCACAAGACTGAGAACATCCAGCAAGTTACTTTAAAATTAAACACGAGCATAAATACTGTAAAGGAAAATGAATTTTGGTTTAAGATGCTGGAATCGGCAACCGACTTCTTCCCACCACTTGCCGCCTACTTATGACTTAACCCACAGGTGTTCTTCTCCACCAAAATCGTCTTGTGGAGCTTATCCTTAAGACTGGTGATCCCTTGGCACTCGAGCAAGCAGCTAAGCAAGTTAACCTTGGAACAAGTTTCCTTAGATGGACCTGTGGTAATAGCTGATGGAAGAAATACGTGAAGGGTTATTAAAAAAAATTCAAAGATGGATCAACATTAAAGTGTAAGAATGGAATGTATTAGAAGGTTCACACTTTGGAAACTAACGATACAATTAAAAAAAATGTTATCGTGAAGTGAATGGTTGAAGGTGTGGTTAGGCAGGTACACCGTCTCCACCACGCCAACCGCTGCTGCCACCACCACCCGCCCTCACTCGTCAACCACAACTACCACCACCACCCGTCCTCGCTCACAGATAACCACCATCCCCGGCACCACAGTGTTTAAGGGAGTACTAACATGAAGTGTAAGATAAAATTTTGTTGGGATTTTTAACCCGGAGGGGTAACCATCCAGGATAACCCAATAAAGTCTGTGTGCCATCGGGAGCTGTGTCTTATTTCCTCTGGGGTCCCAGGGTGTGACCCACACTGGTCGGCTAACACCCAGGTACCTGCGTACTAAGCGAACAAAGGCAGCAGGTGCAAGAAAACATGCTCAACGTTTCACCCGTGCCGGGGAACGAATCTCGGTCCTTCGGTGTAAGAGTTGAGGACGCTACCAGCATCACTGAACTCTTACAACCAAACTCTTTGGAATGTTTTCAAAAGTCTGAGGCTATTCAAAATCGCCGCCCACATTACCATATTCCCGAAAGCGAGGGAAAAGCAGCAAGAATTACACAACGCCTGACGAATGGGAGGAGATAGAAATTAGGTTTGATCTGAGGAATTGTACATGTATAGTGTACAATACCGACAAGATAAAGAATTAAACACGTGTGCAACACCTGGGTATCTTTATTGTAAAAGTTTCGCCATCCAGTGGTTTTATCAAGCAAATTCAAAGATATAATTGGAAGACAGTAGAACTATATATAGAAAATGAGGTAATCAGTCCTTCAGCCTTGGACTTAGTGAAGAGCACCGTAGTCTTGAGTCTGCGACTCTTCTAGACTACGGTGCTCTTTCAACTCCAAGGATTGATTACCTCATCTTTCGTATATAGTTCTATCTTCCAATTATATCACTGAAATTGTATTGATAAAGCCACTGGATGGCGAAACGTCTACAATAAAGATACCCAAGTGTTGCACACGTGTTTAATTCTTGATCTGAGAAGAGAATGGCAGCCCCTTTACCCACATGAAGACTAGGTCGCCGCCCACAGTTTGACTGACCAGCATATTTCCAAGTAATGGATCAGGTTCTTGTGTGAAGCGCCCTCACTATCAACACTGACAAGTTGCTGGCAAAATTATCTTTTTTTTTTTGCTGCTTTTGCACACCTGACCATCTCACATGCACACACTCCTACCAACACCATTTAACTTGCGTAACCTTGACAGACTTTTCCAAATATTCCACAAGTAAAATATAAATAGGACGTAAAGGCTGGATTATTATTACAGTCATTGTGAGGCACTAAACCCGTAGGATCCACAGCGCCTCGGAAACGTGTGGTAATTAGGTCTGAACCTAGCTAGCCTCCAATGCCTTGGATCATTAACCCTTGACTAGCATCAATCCCCCCAAGGAAATGGATGTTCAAGGACCTCAATGGAAATAAGTCACTGATTTTTTTTTGGGGTTACTCTAGGTAATTTACACTATGTATGATATATACCTTTGATATACCTTTGAAGAGTTTCGAGAGTATCTACTCTCTGAGCCCGGCCATGGGCCAGGCTCGTCTGGTGCTTGCCTGGTCAACCAGGCTGTTGCTGCTGGAGGCCCGCTGCCCCACATATCCATCACAGCCTGGTTGATCTGGCACCTGGTGAAGATATTTGTCCAGTTTCCTCTTGAAGGCTTCTACACTGGTTCCAGCCGTGTTTCGGATATCTTCTGGTAAGATGTTGAAAAGTCTCGGACCCCGGATGTTTATACAGTGCTCCCGTATTGTCCCCACCGCACCCCTGCTCCTAACTGGGTTTATTTTACACTTTCTCCCATATCTCTCACTCCAGTATGATGTTATGGCAGTGTGCAGATTTGGGACCAGGCCCTCAAGTACTTTCCATGTATATATTATCATGTATCTCTCTCCTCCGCTCCAATGAGTACATGTTCAAGACTTGAAGGCGTTCCCAATAATTTAGATGTTTCAATGGCTCAATGTGAGCCGTAAACGATCTCTGGATTTGTTCCAGCTCTGCTATTTCTCCTGCCCTGAACGGGGCCGTCAGCACTGAGCAGTATTCTAAGTGGGGGAGCACTAGCGATTTGAATAGTGTCACCATCGGCATTATTTCCCTTGTTTTGAAAGTTCTCAATACCCACCCCGTCATCTTCCTGGCTGTTGTGATCTTTGTCTTGTTATGGTCTTTAAACGACAGATCAGCAGACATAATTATTCCCAAGTCCTTTACGTGTTCCTTTCGTTCTATGTGGTGACCCTCTTGCGTTTTGTATATAGTGTTCCTTTTGAGTTCTTCATTTTTCCATACCTAAGCAGCTGAAACTTATCACCATTGAACGTCATGTTGTTCTCCACTGCCCATTGGAAGACCCTGCTTATGTCCTCCTGTAATTTTTCAGTGTCCTCTACCGTAGTGACTTACATGCTTATTTTAGTGTCATCTGCAAATGAGGATACAAAAGTGTGCTGGGTGTTTTTATCTATGTCTGCTATGAGGATGAGAAACAGCAGAGGTGCCAGGACAGTGCCTTGGGGCACTGAGCTTTGACCTCGCTGATGCTGGATCTTGCCCTGTTCACTACTACTTTTTGTGTTCTGTGTGTTAGGAACTCAAAAATCCATCTGCCTACCTTCCCCGTAATGCCTATGGCCCTCATTTTGTGCGCTATCACTCCATGATCGCATTTGTCAAACGCCTTTGCAAAATCTGTGTAAATCACATCTGCGTTTTGGTCGTCCTCCAATGCCTCCGTAATTCTGTCATAATGGTTCAGCAGCTGTGACAGGCATGATCGACCCGCTCTAAAGCCATGCTGATTCGGGTTATGTTGGTTGTGCTGGTCCATGAACTTTGTAATCTGCCGTCTCATCACTCTTTCAAAGATTTTTATGATGTGAGAAGTGAGGGCTACTGGTCTGTAATTTTTAGCTAGTGTTCTACTACCTCCCTTATGCAAAGGAGCTATGTCTGCACTCTTTAAGGCCTCTGGAATTTCACCTAGATCTAAGCTCTTTCTCCACAGAATACTAAAGGCTCTTGCTAATGGTACTTTGCACTGCTTTATAAATAAAGCATTCCATGAATCTGGTCCAGGTGCTGAGTGAGTGGGCATGTTGGCCATTTCTTTTTCGAAATCTATGGGATTTGTACTAATGTCGGTTAGGTGGTCTGCGCCTAAATAAACTTAATGTAATGTCTTCAAGAGGGAGCTGGACAGACACCTAAAGTCAGTGCCAGATCAGCCGGGCTGTGGTTCGTACGTTGGACTACGTGCAGCCAGCAGTAACAGCCTCGATGATCAGGCCCTGATCCACAGGAGACCTGGTCATGGACCGGGCCGAGGGGGCGTTGACCCCCGGAATGCCCTCCAGGTAGATGTATAAAATCATCTAAAGTGCATCAACTTTAATGAGTGAAATACTTTAAACATAATGAGGAGCGCCTTGAAGCAGGCGAGACCTGCTCTCTAAAACAATTAACACTTCCTCCCTCAGCAAATATAGTAGTTTGAGCACCGAGACCAAATTATTTACTGTATATACGAACTGGAAAGTTAATCTGGAAACCTAAAGTAATAAGAAAATCCGTTAGGAAGTTACATGGAGAAACTTAAGAGAATATTGTCAAGAGTTATGAATTTTAGTAAAGTTAATTGTAGTGGATTAAGACAAAACCTGATAGAAAACTGACAGTGAAGAATAAAAGTGGCAATATGTCTGCAGCATAAATACATTCAGACAGACACACCATGACTTACGAAGAGACAGTACAAGAAGGGCAACACATCGTTGATGTGGTCTTCCCTTCCCCACAACCCATCTTCAACATTTGTTATAGTGCCTGCGAAAATGCATGACCCAAATTTCAGTATACACAATGCACTGCCAAACATAAGCCATAATTTCTTTATTGTCGGCCAATTATAAGGAAATATAGGTTAATATACATTAACCTATCCTAACCTAACCTTAACCGAGAAAAACAAATGCTAAACTTTTAGTGAAAAACAAGATGTAGAAATGCACGAAGAGTAAATTTTGTGAAAGTGGATGTACAAAACTGACATCAGGTTGCTTCCTCTTGTGGCCACCACTGTTGTCGTTTAGCTAGCTGGAGGAAAAACATTACCGGCCAAGAAACGTAAGCAATTATTGTGGCAGAAGACACGTGGGAGGGTGGTCAAGTGAGTGGGGAAGAGGAAGAGATGGGAGGAAGGAGTCAAGAACCACAATGGCTTCCATTCCACCACGACCACCACCCACAACTAAGCTTCCCTTCCACATAAAACCAATTTCCACCACCTATTAACCAACTCCAAACTTTTTAACTCACTATCACCGCAAATAACCCCACCACCACACTATTCCATTCACTATTACCCACTGCACTTCAAGCCAAGAAGACTCCCACGTGAGACTATCCATCACTATGAAACGAACCCAGGACCAGCGAGCAGCTTTTGTTTAACTCGTCAGCATCAAACGATAGACCGGATTAAATTTTGAAACCTCGTCCAAGTAAAAAGCTAGCAAATTAGTTTAATTGAAGTTCTGTTGAAATTGTATCCTGGACAACCTGAAATGTAGAACAACAAATTTTGGTTTAAAAGACACGTAAACAAACACTAGGACATATTTATTAGAAAACGTTTCGGTCCTGGGACCTTGATTACTTCTAACACAAATGTTTCTGTCTTACCGTGTTTTGAACCTCCGTGTGTTAGAAGTGATCAAGGTCCAGGGACCGAAACGTTTTCTAATAAATATGTCTTAGTGTTTGTTTACGTGTCTTTTTAAACCAAAATTTTTGTTGTTCTACATTTCAGGTTTGTCCAGGATACAATTTCCAACAGAACTTCAATGTCAAGCAATTTCGCTTAGCAATTTTTACTTGGACGAGGCTTTCAATAATTTAATACACGGGTACCTGTTTTTTACTGCTAGGTGCGCAGGAGTATAAGGAAAAAATGCTTATACGTTTCGCTGGTTTATGACAGCAATCTTAGTGGAAGTATTCGAGTGGTTAAAATATATTCACATCTGACAGTATAATGACGTTATTTAAAAAACAATAAAAAACTTGTATACTTCCACGTTCACCTATGACTACGCCTCACTACCTTCAACTGTTCTCACGCTTTCTACACCCTCCTCCCCCTGGTCTGTACCTCACTACCTATCGCCACTTCCCTGTACACCCCGCCGTCGCCACTGCTGCCTCCAAACAGGCTTTCCAGTGGAACGAGTCGAGGGTTCTGCTAGCAAACGAAATAACCAGGGTTAAATCCCGGGCGGGACGAGACAATTGGATAAGTCCCTTAACACTTTCTGCCACTGTTCACATTGTTAATAAATACCTAGGAATTAGTATATTGTTGAGGTCATATCCTGCGGGAAAATCTAAAGAACTCAACAGAAATAAGCCATAAGCCATACTGTTTGGTTTTCATGGGTGATCATCAAGCCTCCTTGGTTATTAATCTAAATGAAATCTTCAACTTGTACCATCAGCAAAGTGTAAGACAGGTGTGCACTCAGACGGGGACAACAGACTGACCCTGAACCTTGACACACATGACCAACCTCACACCTGCTTCCTCACCACCCACTGTTCGCCTAACATCCCCCCCCCCTTTTAACATGGGAACATAGCTAGCTTTTGTTTCCACTAAGTAACTGTCGTATAGAACAGGGTAGCAGCACATTGTTAATGTATCCATTTAGCGTGTGATATACACCATCATAGAGAGTAAATTCCCTAGTAACATAAGTGCCTGTGACATACCTGTAATCGATTTCGAGGGTTTTCTACTATACAGTTAGGCCTCTGGCCAAATTTTCTTCATGAGTGTGTGTTCAGCAGGTTGTTGCTGTTTGTGGGTTGCTGGCCCACACAACTATTACAATCTGGTAGATTTGGCACCAAGCGGAGGTAGTGAACCAATTTCTTGGCTTCCACATTTGTTCTGGCAAAGCTTCTTATATCTGCTGGTAGCAGGTTGAGTCTTAGGTCCAGAGGTTAGTAAATACAGTGGTCTCTTAGTGTGCCCCATGACGATATCTGCTTTTCACTGGATTTATTTTACACTTCCTTTCTGTATTTCTCACTCCAGTAAGTTGTAGATGAATACAGATTTGGAACATGAACTATCTACCAGGTATATATTATCAGGTGTCTCTCGCTTCCTTGCTCCAAGGAGCACATAAGTACTTTGAGGCATTTCCAGGATATAAAATGTTTTATTAAGCATTTAAACTACTGCAGAGATCATTTACCAACAGTAAATCATCTCTGTACATTTCCAGCTCTGATATCTTTCTTGCCTTGAATGGACCTATGAGCACGGAATAATATTCCAGTTGTGGGAGCAAAAGTGATTTGAATATAATCATTGGCGTTATTTCTCTTGTTTTGAAAGGTCTCATTATTTACCATTATCATTTTTCTGCCCTTTGCTTCACTGTCTCTAAATAACATATCTGACATTATCATTACTAAGTTTTTTACCTGTTTCTTATGTTATGTGAGAGGGTCTGCCTGAAATGTGTCACCGTTGAACATATTTTCATTTACCAATTGAAGACTAACTGTTCGTAATTTTCCTTTATCATCTACTGAGGCGACTTGCATATTTATTTTGATATCGTCAGCAAAGATTGATACAAAACCATGACTAATGTTATTATGTCTGCCATGAACTTGAGAAACAGTCGAGGTGCCAGGACCGTGCCTTGGGGTACATAACTTTTTTTTTTTTTTTTTACTTTGTGACTATGTTTACTACCACGCTGTGCTCTGTCAGAAATTTGAATATCCATTTCCTAGCTTTTCCTGTTATACCTACTGACCTCATTTTATGGATATCACTCCATAATCATAGTTGTCAAATGCTTGGCAAAAATCAGTGTAAACCCCATCTGCGTCCTAATTTTCTTCCAAGGCCTCATTTATTTTTGGCCTAATGATGTAATAGTTGTGACAAGCAAAAGATCTGCCTCCTCTAAACCCATGATGACTTGGGGTTGTGTAGGTCACGCTTCTCCATAAAAACCTAAAGATGGAGTCTCTGCAACCTTTCAAAATTTTTGTGTGATGTTAGTTCTATTGGTATGTCATTTTCTTGCCAAAGCTCTGCTGATTCCTTTGTGAAGAAGTGTTATGTCTGCCCTTTTCAAGTAGTAGATAAATGGTTCAGAGAACCATGAAATGTCTGAGGTCTATATTTTATTATAGTCAAATCTTGACTGTTGAAACTAAACTTGTCCCTGCAACCTGTTTATTCTATAACATCTACACATTTATGAAAAAAAAATTCAATTTTGTTTTTTAGACGTTAGATATGGGTTAAAAAAAACTATATATGTACTGGGTTTGCCTTGAACTAGTGACTTTGTTGGATTTAGTACTGGTAATGAGACCAGTTTAGCTCCCACTTACGCTGGGATGTTTATTGGACTGGGATGAAACCTTCAAACCTATCATAGCTACTCTACCCAGAGTTAATGGAAATTAAAGCACAAACACCAAACTTGGAAGACTATATGAGAGAGAGAAACATTACAAGAGTATTAAATCAGCTTTGAAGCCATCTGAATACGTGGCATCACCTAGTAATAATTAAAGGCATTAATAAACTTAAAATTATATAAGCAAATGCCACATGAAGATCATTTTCGTGAGTGTTAGCTCGCACCTTCCCATTACTGTCACACCTCGCATATACGTGCACCTGTGTACCACACGACATAATTAAAACAAATTATTCCCATCTATGTTAATCACCAGAGTAACTTGCTCTACTATCAAAACGTCGGGGGTAGAGTTCCTGGATCCACCATGTTCCTCGGCAATAGTTTGGTTACTGCCCACGGTATAGGTATGGGGTGTGTAAGTTTTCAAGTTTATGTATCTAACCTTTTAAAGCTACCCATGTCATTGTTATTCGCCAGGTATTTCCACTCATGTGCATCTGCTGCCAGCCAGAGCTCTTATCCATCCGTTAAAAATCTGAAGTAATAAAATTTAATAGGGGGTTGAGAGTTGTGCCTTGCCTTCAAGAGGCACCTCGTGAAGGCAACCAACATAGGAACACTACAGTACAGCTACTGCTGAATCAGAGTGACTATTAGACACTAGTGCAACACTTTGATATCTTTGATGAAGCCACTGGTTGGCGAAACGTTTCCTCAATAAAGATACCCAAGTGTTGAACAAGCGTCTAATTCATCAACCTATCGGTTCTCTGAACAACTTATCTACAGTACGCCTATTGCCCCATACTCAGCAGGACCTACTCATCCATGAGCACTCGTACATTTGTCTAACCTATTTTTTAAAGTTATCCAGTGTGTTGGCTTCAATAAGGACAAGTCATGGAAACACTGAAAAAAATGGTCACAAGATATAAGAAATTTGACAGTACTTGCGACACTGCAGAAATTAAATCCATTTACGGTTTCAAATGGAAATGTCAGGTACCAAATATGCGGGACCGAGAACTGGAGATCAACACCCACAACCTGTGGTAGGTAAACACCCGCACCCAGCACTTTAATCAAGAACCTGCCGAGAGCCTCTTGGAGCTATGATTGATGATCTACGGAACAAGAATGTCAATACTGTGAAGATTATTATGACTCGGGTAATAACTCAATGAGTGAGTGAGTGAGGCAGCAAGTACACATGTATGGAGAGAAATGGTGTAAAAAAAAAACACGGAACGGGGTGGAATTTGAACCCATGGCGAGTCGTAAAACTCCAGCTGACTAAAATGGTATCAAATACAGACACCATAGATACCAATGCAGTATAATGCATTACACCACATTTAGGTACATTCACAAGTACACCTGAAGCTATATACGTATATGGAAGCCAAGATGAGGACAATATTTTAAAGACCACTTCCTCAACACATTGATGCCAGTGTCAGTGACAACAAGCAGATTACATTATGTCTGGCGGATTTTAAACATTAAAAACACTTACTTCAATTTCACCTTACGTGACTGAATGAATAATTGTGTTGTATTTGTTGTCACCACATCCGGGTCACCTTGAAGACAAACTAGACTCTCAAGCTTTTTTTTTTTTTCCATGATCTGGTTTGAAGTGAGTCACTCCAGCATACCTACATAACCATGCCCAGCCATAAAGTGCCACAAGTCACGTCATGTCTCCCTCACTGTTCCACGTACCTACACAAATATATATGTACATCCATATCTATGTATCACGCACACTCACACACACCCTCGCTATCAGCTCGAGGTATCCACAGGTGTGTGTTATGTGGCAGCTTATGTCTGCAAGCTACAAGTTCTCACACTAACATGTACCACGATCACGACAATGACTGGATGGTGCAAACTCCACCAACTTCAACTCTTCCACCAACTCTACCCTAATCGTCACCACCACCACCATTACTCCTGTTGGTGATTGGACTTCCTTTTCACTGCTGCTTTTCACCCCTACCGTTTCTCTTCTGGACTGCTCTCTCATTCAGACTCCTCTCTGTCCCATTATTGTGATTGTCTTTATGTCACTTGACCCCCGCTTTAACAATCATTCAGGCTGGCAGTGGGCATGTTATCTGAGCTCTCCTTTGTGCTATGTCAGCTCAACTACCTAACAAAACACAACCTTAGAAATACACTTCCACACTCCTCTCTACACACTATTACATCTGTTGACTGTGAACAATAATAATCTAAGGATGTGTCCTGTAACTGAAGACAATTAGGGCAGAGGGAATAAGAAATAAAAAGGAGGAAGGTTGAAGAAAGTGTAGAGGATGGAAAGAACAATGGCCAAAAAGCTCCAGCTGTGGGTCATCATATGACTAAGACCCGCGTCAGGAAACACTTGTCCTGTTTCCTGACAAATCTTGATACCTAAAGTCAGTGCCAGATCAGCCGGGCTGTGGTTCGTACGTTGGACTGCGTGCAGCCAGCAGTAACAGCCTCGTTGATCAGGCCCTGATCCACCGGGAGGCCTGGTCATAGACCGGGCCGCGGGGACGTCGATCCCCGGAATGCCCTCCAGGTAGTAGAACATTTGAGGTAGAGTTGATAATCCCAGGGTAATGAAGTTCGAAAAGTTCTCTGTTATCAGCAAATTCCCGGATAGTAGGAACTGATGCAGCTCTAAAGAGAATATTAGGTCAGGGAAGGTTTGTCAGTAAACAGAACAAGCGTTTCCTGACGTGGGTCTTAGTCATATGACCCCCAGCTGGAGCTTTTGGTCACATGACCGAGGCCTTCCATTGGCTTACCCGTCCACTCCTTTAAAAACTATGGTTATAATTATAACCACTTATTATTATAAGAGAGTATTGTTCAAAAGAAAAATAAGACCCAAAATAACTCTGAAATTCCTAACTAGATTGATTATGCAGAACCTAGTGTACTCTTTCGCAAAGCTTCGTTACTTAGGCAATATGACTAAGAATTGTGCCACAGAACAGTAGCAAAAGGCACTAATTCGGAAACTAAGTAATAATATATAGAAATAATTATATAAATGAAAAGATGATCGGGATAGGATTTTTATGATTGAAGGAACCAATCTATGAAGGGGCAGGTCAGATTTTTATATTTCTGAGTAAGCGGTAAAGTCGTAGGGGTCATACAACGCCTAGGAAAAGGAGGCCTAGCTGTAGAGAAAATGTGTTTGCAATAATCTGCCATGCCTAGCTAACTAGAGCCGATCTTTAAGTTTATATTATGCGTCATTTATGGGTCAAATCTAGATATGGCCCCATCAGCCCTCCATAAAACTATCAGCCCTCTCTCCGAAAGCGTTTAGAACGGCATCTCTGATTGGCAAATCTAAGTTTCACAAACGAAAATAACGAATACTTATACTAACCGCTAAAACCAAGTTAGTCAGCACAGCGATGAAGACTGGACCGTCCAAGTGTTAAGCACTGTAGAGACCCGCTACTCTCAGCCAGGCGGTAGCAGGAAAAAGACTTTCAGATAAGCCATCCAAAACTAGCCAATGAGGTGTGCGCTTGCATAACTCCTCGGTGCATCATCTCTCGTTGTCAAGGGCGGGGGAGTGTGTGTGTTGCATGATGTTGACGTTATTGCTGACCGTCGTGCATATAATATGATAGACTGATACACCAGAGTGTGTATATTACTGGTAAGCTCTTAGACACAAGATGGCGCCGGCCGCATCGCCCGTGATGAGAATGGTGTGCACGAATATTTAAAGCAGCTGAAGAGTGTGCTCACAGTCGTGAACGAAAGTAAGACATTTTGATATCTAAAATAATGCATGAAAACAATTAACATGTAAAAGTTTCACGTTAGCCAAACGAACAGCACACCTTGCGTATCTTGCAGTCAAGAACCTGAGGACGTTGCTGCTGATCATCGCCTGCCACCCGCCGCCTCGATAAAAACCCTGATGACACTACCCTCTATGGGGAGCCACTGCCGGGTCACCGCATGAAGACCCAGGCCAGGACCCGTCCTGGCGAACCTGCCTGTACCTACCAAACGAATACTCTCTCTGGATAAGTGACAGTGATATGTATGGACCACCACTAGGAAGTGTTATGCCCACTTTTGGATGCAAATTTATCCAAATATTACGCCATCCTCAGCCTGAAACTGAATCCACCACTGTGCACATAGCGATCTGCGGTTTGTTTAATTCATGTTGAGCGCTAGAACCATGTGGGTCATTCCACATAAGACGTTGTGGAGGCTTGATTCTACGTCTGCTGAGAGCGAGACAGACGCACCTCCTACTTAATACTCACCCATATCTGCAGCTGAAGTACCTATAAACGATGTACTACACACCAGAGCACAATACAAAGGAGTAAATTGTAAAAAAACAAATCATAACACACCACCTTGAATGCTGGGTTATTTGTGAGGCACCTGTATGAAGTACCTGTGTATCTAATATTCAGAAGGTTAATATAAAAGTTATGCTATGGTACAGCTCATGTTTAATACAAACACTCGCACATTAAATCCACACCTACTCTGATACATTATCGAAAACACACACACTTAGCCTAATCATACTTTAAAAGGTTTGAGTAGCTCTAATTCCTGGGATCAAGAGCCTTTCACCAGTATTTAGGTACTGACCCGTGAAGGGAGGCAGGTCAGAGTTTTTAAGAATGATAAACTTATTAAAACCTTAATATAACCAGGTCAGCTGTAACTGGCATTCTTAAGCTAACAAAAAATAAAAAAATATAGCAATATGGCATTCACGCGAAACGCTAAATCCGTTAAGGTCAAACAGCGCCTCGGTAGACCAATAGTTTGATCTGGAAAAAACTCTGAGCAGCTCAATTTTCTCCAAGGGACACTCAAAAGCATCAAGTCACCCCTCTTAGAGGATACAGTAATAAATAATAAATTACGACGACTTCAGTAGTGCTAGAAACCTATACACTTAGATGGGCTTCACTTTAATAATAAGAGATAGGAGTGCCAGGTTGGGTCGACCTTTACACAAGTGGGAAGGGCATGACTCAGGTGTGGTAAGTCCACGAGGGCAGATACACCAGGCTTTCCCGTGAAGAACCTTAAAGCCTTACCCATGACTCAGCGGCACCTTTAACAATAACAAGTGCTTTAAGGAAAAGTTAATGTACTTTAAGTTAAAGTGCTTAAAGGAAAAGTTAATGTATTTCAAGTTAAAGTGCTTAAAGGAAAAACTAGCGACTCTGAGAAACTGGATAATTCAAGATCACTCGACCAGTAGTAAAAAAAATAATTATTCTGCATAGATAAATGAAGTAAATGCAGCAAGGATCTTGGTGTCACAGCATCTGAAACTTGCTTCAACGGGCACTATTTTCCAGTAATTTAATTACAACAGACGAGCTAGTATTGAAGCCAAGCTTCCACCACATTAAACAAAGCCGAATAAAAGTTAACGAAAGTCTCAATAGTAATAGAAAATGTCAGCAGTGGTGATAAACGAGGCAAATGTCAGCAGTGGTGATAAACGAGGCAAGTGTCAGTAGTGGTGATAAACGAGGCAAATGTCAGTAGTGGTGATAAACGAGGCAAATGTCAGTAGTGGTGATAAACGAGGCAAATGTCAGTAGTGGTGATAAACGAGGCAAGTGTCAGTAGTGGTGATAAACGAGGCAAATGTCAGCAGTGGTGATAAACGAGGCAAATGTCAGTAGTGGTGATAAACGAGGCAAATGTCAGTAGTGGTGATAAACGAGGCAAGTGTCAGTAGTGGTGATAAACGAGGCAAGTGTCAGTAGTGGTGATAAACGAGGCAAGTGTCAGTAGTGGTGATAAACGAGGCAAATGTCGGTAGTGATAAACGAGGCAAATGTCAGTAGTGGTGATAAACGAGGCAAATGTCAAATGGTGATAAACGAGGCAAATATCAAAGTGGTGATAAACGAGGCATATTCAGTAGTGTGATAAATGAAGCAAGTGTCAGTAGTGGTGATAAATGAAGCAAGTGTCAGTAGTGGTGATTACCGAGACAGGTATCAGTAGCGATGATAAACGAGACAGGTATCAGTAGCGATGATAAACGAGACAGGTATCAGTAGCGATGATAAACGAGACAGGTATCAGTAGCGATGATAAACGAGACAGGTATCAGTAGCGATGATAAACGAGACAGGTATCAGTAGCGATGATAAACGAGACAGGTATCAGTAGTAATGATAAACGAGACAGGTATCAGTAGTAATGATGAGACAGGTATCAGTAGTAATGATAAATGAGACAGGTATCAGTAGCGATGATAAATGAGACAGGTATCAGTAGCGATGATAAACGAGACAGGGATCAGTAGCGATGATAAACGAACTAGTATCAGTAGCGATGATAAACGAGACAGGATCATAGCGATGATAAACGTGACGGTATCAGTTAAACGATATAAAACGAGAAGTATCGAGAATGATGTTGATAGGTATCGTAGTAATGATAAATGAGACAGGTATCAGTAGTAATGATAAATGAGACAGGTATCAGTAGCGATGATAAACGAGACAGGTATCAGTAGTAATGATGAGACAGGTATCAGTAGTAATGATAAATAGACAGGTATCAGTAGTAATGATAAATGAGACAGGTATCAGTAGTAATGATAAATGAGACAGGTATCAGTAGTAATAACGAGACAAATATCAGTAGTAATGATAAACGAGGCAAGTATCAACAGCGATGATAAACGACACTAGTATCCATTATAGAGTTGATAATTTAAAATCCTACATGAAGAGTTGTCGAAAATTAAAATAATAATAATGAGTTTTAAGTAGAAAATGCAGCCTTGTAGGTACGATAATGGTAAACACGAACACAGCCTTGTAGCTACGATAATGGCAAACACGAACACAGCCTTGTAGCTACGATAATGGCAAACACGAACACAGCCTTGTAGCTACGATAATGGCAAACACGAACACAGCCTTGTAGCTACGATAATGGTAAACACGAACACAGCCTTGTAGCTACGATAATGGTAAACACGAACACAGCCTTGTAGCTACGATAATGGCAATCACGAACACAGCCTTGTAGCTACGATAATGGCAAACACGAACACAGCCTTGTAGCTACGATAATGGTAAACACGAACACAGCCTTGTAGCTACGATAATGGCAATCACGAACACAGCCTTGTAGCTACGATAATGGCAAACACGAACACAGCCTTGTAGCTACGATAATGGCAAACACGAACACAGCCTTGTAGCTACGATAATGGTAAACACGAACACAGCCTTGTAGCTACGATAATGGCAACACGAACACAGCCTTGTAGCTACGATAATGGTAAACACGAACACAGCCTTGTAGCTACGATAATGGCAAACACGAACACAGCCTTGTAGCTACGATAATGGTAAACACGAACACAGCCTTGTAGCTACGATAATGGCAATCACGAACACAGCCTTGTAGCTACGATAATGGTAAACACGAACACAGCCTTGTAGCTACGATAATGGCAAACACGAACACAATTTTGTTATTAACCCGCTGAGTGAAAGAGACGGACCTTGGAGCGGTCATCAGTACTGTACTAACCACGTAAACAAAGCAACGACCATCAGTAACAATGTGACAAAGTGACTAAACAAAGACACTAGCAGATTGACTATTAAGACAACGCTAAGTGTCCAGTCTGGATTTTGTGTGTGTGTTTTAGTTTAGAAAGCTGTGTGTATTTTATACCTCTTACACAGAAAGCAGCGTCTAACTGTAACGGAAACACTTGTCCTGTTTCCTGATAAATCTTACTTAATGTAACCTGTAACGAGGAGTAGCTGCAACCATCAGTCTCTTGTAACAACGCTAACATCATTTAGCGTCAGGTTTCACAGCAAGAATACTTTAGTACAAAATAAAAGGCACAAATTACAAACAGAAAATGACTAAGCTTATATAAATAAAACCAGGAAAAAATAACAAGTCACCAATATGAACTAACAGACGTGAGCATGATTCGACAGTGACACGAGTTCTGGTTGGTAGAAATCTGAAGCCCAGGCAACGGTGCGCTGGTGTTTGTAATGAAGTTAATGCTCTCTGACCTCTGCCCTCTGAGCACCTGCTTTCAGGCTGCCAACACCATCTCTTCTGTGAGCCTTCAACACTATCATCAGTATAAAAAAAAACGTAGTAGGGGTAGAGAGACAGCCTCTTAGGAGGGAATATAACTTTCTTAACCACTTACATGGAAATGCAGGAAAAGTTGGAAAGAGGTGATAGATGGAAGAAAAAAGATCAAAGTCAAGGTATTGGATTAGAGAGATGTTAGTCAATCAAAAATGAATGTTGAGAGATGAAAGCAATAAGAGAAGTGATAAATAGGAACAAGTGCAGCAGAGCTAAAGCTATTATTAATTAAAATGATTGTAAAAAGAAGTCAAGGGGGAAAAAATATAATCCATGTTGTTGGAGAGACTTAGATGCTATAATGGAGACTGACGACACAGCTTACACGATGACAATTTCTCTTCCTGGCGCAGATGATTTTGTGGACAAGATCTTGTTTGGAATTACCTCAAGACAATTCAGGTCACTGCCCCGCAGTCGGTCTCTGGCCAGGCCTCGTGGCTGACGGCCTGATCAAACAGGCTGTTTGTATTGGCCGCTCGTAGTCCTATGCAGGCACACAACCCGGCTGATCAGGAACTGACATGAATATATCAAGTTTCCTATGGAAGACAGCTAGGGTCTGTTGTTAATTCTCCTTATATATGAAGGGTTAAAAAGTCTTGGGCCCTTTATTCCTAAAATACTCACTACACCCCACTGGAGTATTTGTAGTGTCTGGCCGAGTCTCTTGCTCTCTTAGGGAGTGATTTCGATGTGCAGATTTGAACCCAGTCCCTCCAGAATTTTCCAAGTGTAAATTATGATTCATCTTTTCTCGCCTACGTTCCAAGGGACTTCAGGTGTTCCCAATAATTTAGTTCATAGACCGAATTTATAGAGGCCCGGTCTGGGACCGAGCCGTGGGAGCGCTGACTCCCAGAAACATCCTTCACAGAAGAAGCGAAGGTTTTTGTGCGATCTTCGGATCTGTGATTCCACCTGTTTTAAAAACAGTGCGCAACAATATTCCAATCTAGGGAAAACAAGTGACTAAAAGACTATCACTGGCAAGGCATCACTCATTCTTCAGTGGAGAAAATGTCAACAGTGTAATGCTTGTGTAGTATGTATGTTGTATTCGTTCATTTATACACAGGCCAAGGAGCCTCTCTATAAATATATATATATTTTAAGTATTACGCTGTTGACAAAAAAAAAATGACTGACAAGTTTGCCCCAAGAGGCCAACCAGTAATTTTAACAACGTTCTATACAACCACAAACAGTAACATTGGCAAGCAAAACAAATCAAACTGCAGGAACACAGCAACAAAATGAAAATAATCAGCATAAATTAAACATCATTAAGCCCTTAGAGGTATCCCGGTGATCATAAACACTGACTTAGTGCAAAGATAAACCACAATCAAAAAAATTACAAGTGAGGAGTTAATGCCTATATTTAAACTATTACAAAGAATAAAAGATTGGAATGCTTGTAATACGTGAAATTCTGCTTAGTATAAGTTTGGGGGAACTAATACTGTGCCTCTTCACAACCATGGAAGGAAACTGAAAATTTTGTGGAACATGACTAATACGGATCAGTAGGCCTATGCGGTGCTCCTCTGTTTTTTATATTCCTAAATAAATTAATCTTAATAATAATAATATTCTTTATTTCTACATGATACAACTTATACAGACCATAGCTGACATCAATGACATACTATATAGAAAGCCCCTGGTTATGCAGAGCGTTTCAGGAAACTTAGGTTAATTTTGTCCCCAGGATGCGACCCACACTAGTCTACTAGCACCCAGGTACCTACTTGCTACTAGGTGAACAGGGACAACAGGTGTCTTAAGGAAACACTTCCAATGTTTCCACCCGTACTGAGGATCGAACAACAGACCTCAGTGGGTGAGCTGAGTGCGCTACCAACCGAGCATGTGACTAAATTTGCGTCTTGAAAATATTGCCTAAATTTTATATGGTTTAACAAGAACAATTTCGTGCAAGGCGACTCAACAACGAGGAATAATGTTAAGAAACTTTGGGAAAGTTGGTGCAATACAAACGTGACAAAAAGCTCATTTGCATAGTGTCATAAAACACATGAATAAATTACCCACTGATGCCTTTAAGTTGTGGTGGTGTTTTATACGTCAGGAGAAATACGAGAGTTTCTCCTTACGTGAGTGATAGCAACATGATGACTCACTCGATGGAATTTTTAAGTCATTTAACCAAGGCCTTCTGCTGGCTTACCCGTCCACCCTGTCAAAAACAAATATCACATAAGACAAGACGGTAGATTTTGTGCCCTCTATACAACCCAAAGAACCACCACACGGCAGTGTCCTAGGATCTTCAAGCTAACACACAATACACACCCTTATGGAAAGTCTCGATAGACATTAATATAAAATGTTTTATACAATATCAAATGCCAACTTACACACACACACTGCCCTCCCCCCTAGAGTGGACCGGTGGTGGTGGGTGTTGTCTGGCTACTCCCTCTCACTTCCCAATTATTGGTACTATACAGTATGTGGGTTCAAGTGTACTCTAATACAGCGTGTCACAACACCAGATAACTGCAGTGTAAAAGGATAACCAGCACATTATGCTGAGAGTAATAGTATAAACAATAGCACTTGTATAAATAGAAGCAGCGCTAGTATAAATAGCAGCAGCGCTAGTATGTCAAATGAGCTAGTGTAAATGGCAACAGTGCTAGTATAAATGGCAACAGTGCTAGTATAAATGGCAACAGTGCTAGTATAAATGGCAATAACACTAAAAATCAACAATTGTGATAGAAATAGTATTAACAAAATCCCCTTCCATGTTTAATTTCCTATGTTGAAATATGTTAGTATGGTGGTACTTCAAGCACAGCTTTCCTTTTCAGGAGCACCAGCAGCGACGCGCGCGCGCACACACATCTTAATAAAGAATCGTTCAGGACCCTGTACACTGTGTACGTTAGGCCCATACTGGAGTATGCAGCGCCAGTTTGGAACCCACACCTAGCCAATCACGTAAAGAAGCTAGAGAAAGTGCAAAGGTTTGCAACAAGACTAGTCCCGGAGCTAAGGGGTATGTCCTACGAGGAGAGGTTAAGGGAAATCGACCTGACGACACTGGAGGACAGGAGAGATAGGGGGGACATGATAACGACATATAAGATACTGAGAGGAATAGACAAGGTGGACAGAGACAGAATGTTCCAGAGATGGGACACAGCAACAAGGGGACACAGTTGGAAGTTGAAGACTCAGATGAATCACAGAGATGTTAGGAAGTATTTCTTCAGTCACAGAGTGGTCGGGAAGTGGAATAGTTTGGGAAGCGATGTAGTGGAGGCAGGTTCCATACATAGCTTTAAGGAGAGGTATGATAAAGCTCATGGAGCAGGGAGCATGACCCAGTAGCGGCCAGTGAAGAGGCGGGGGCCAGGAGCTATGACTCGACCCCTGCAACCACAACTAATTGAGTACACAAACCACGCAACTTTTCAATCATTATTTCGAGTTTTCAAGCTGACTGATAAAAAGTTTTTATGTCTTTCCCATCCATCTTATGTACTTCCTAATCCAATCTTTCCCATGTCCTTCCGTCCCATCTAACTTAAGTGTACTTTCTCCCTTTTCCCACCCTCCCATTTCTTCCTATGTATGTACTCCTTCCCTCTCATCTTAATGTACTCATGTTCCCTTCTATCTTTCCTGTGTACTTCCTCTCTCTCCTCCCAATTATCTATTGGGACGGATTTTGTTAATCTTGTTTCAAAATATTCCATGTACAAATTCCTAGGGACAGGCGAGAGAGGATTTCCCATTGCCATACCAAACTTCTGAGTGTAAAATTCGCCATTAAATACAAACTCGCATCAATACAAAGTTTAATAAGATCAATGAGTGTAGGTACTAGCTATGGTAAATCGTAATTACAGAGTTCTTCAGATAGAAAACTTAATAAATCACCCACTCCACCCTCCCCCTCTCCTTCACAGTAGCGTAACAGATGTTTACCTTCATCACCCCTTCCCATCCCCTCCTTCCTTGGCCACCTGCCAATTGCTCCTCCCTCTCTCTCTCTCTCTCTCTTCCTCGCCTCCTTGAAATGCTTCCTTCCTTTTGCTACTCCCCCCCTTTCTCCCTCGCCACCTGTCCTGTGCCCTTCAATCGTCTTTGAGACTTCCTTTCATGGGCTTTCTCCTTGGCATGCCTCAGTGACTTGCTGGTCTCTCTCTGCCTCCATTTTTATTCATATCTTTATATTCCTATATATGCAACTCACACTAAAAATTAAAATTATATATATATATATATAATATATATATATATATATATATATATATATATATATATATATATATATATATATATATATATATATCGTTATGTTCAAATTGATTTTCACAGATTTATGGCATAAACAAATGTTCAATCTGCTTATTTGGCAGAAAATACTCTTGTATTTTAGGCCTAACTTGCTGGTTTGGCAAGACAGACGCACACACGCCTCTATCCATACATCGTTTAAGAAGTACGATAAGTTCTTGGAGCAAGGAGTAGACCTAGTAACGACCAGCGAAGAGGCGGGGCCAGGAGCTACGATTCGACCCCCTGCAACCACAAATAGGTGAGTACACACACACAAAACCTTACAGGTGAGTAAACACTGTGTGGTTGCAGGGGTCGAGTCATAGCTTCTGGCCCCCACCTCTTCACTGATCGCTACTAGGTCCTCTCCCTGCTCTATGAACTTTATCAAGCCTCGTCTTAAAACTATGTATTGTTCCTGCCTCCACTACATCACTACCCAGACTATTCCACTTCCTGACAACTCTATGACTAAAGAAATACTTCCTAACATCCCTTTGACTCATCTGAGTCTTCAACTTCCACTTGTTTCTGTGTCCCATCTCTGGAACATACTGTCTCTGTCCACCTTGTCAATTTCTCGCAGTATTTTGTATTTTATCATGTCTTCCCTAACCCTCCTGTCCTCCAGTGTAGCCAGGGAAATTTCCTTTAACCTTTCTTCGTAGGACAGTGTGTGTGTGTGTGTGTGTGTGTGTGTGTGTGTGTGTGTGTGTGTGTGTGTGTGTGTGTGTGTGTGTGTGTGTGTGTGTGTGTGTGTGTGTGTGGTCACTGCACCTGGACACCCAGATGAACATTTCATAAGAACATAGGAACTGAAAAGCAATGCCGCTGACCTATTGGCCCATGAGCATCATTTTTTTCTGCACTACCGGAATTACCCATTTTTTCTTCGGCTCGTAAACACGCAAGACGACAGGCAAATCTCACAAACTTCCACTTATATTAATCCTCTAATATTTCCTTTCCAACTCAGGAGGCCTGGTCTGAACCCGGGTCGTGGGAAACACAACCTACAGAACCACTACCAAAGGAGAGATAGCCCACCCATTTCCACTCAAAATTCAACCCTTCAGCTTTATACATTGCGTGTGTGGGTACAATAAGGCACTTCACCGTACAGTAACATTAGTCCAGGTGCAAGACGGGTGCACGCATATACACGAACACAAATTCCACCTGAGGCAGAGGCACCAGCTTCGTGTTTGCACGAGTTATGGATTTCCTGCAATGCGGGGGTCCAGATGCCAAGGTAGGTAATATCCTAAGATGCCACAGCTGAATTATTATTATTAGTGCTAGTAGTAGAATAGTCTAACAATAGTAGTAGAAGAATAGTAATAGTCTAACAGTAGTAGCAGTAGTAGAAGAATAGTAATAGTCTAACAGTAGTAGCAGCATAATAGATTATAATAATATAGTAGTATAATAGTGGTATAATAGAAGTAGCATAATAGAAGTAGTATAATAACAGTAGTATAATAGCAGTAGTATAATAGCAGTAGTATAATAGCAGTAGTATAATAGCAGTAGTATAATAGAAGTAGTATAACAGTAGTATAATAACAGTAGTATAACAGTAGTATAATAACAGTAGTATAATAACAGTAGTATAATAACAGTAGTATAATAACAGTAGTATAATAACAGTAGTATAATAGTAGCAGTATAATAGAAGTATTTTCATGGGGAAGCACTAAACCTGTAGAGGTCATTCAGAGCATCAGATAATGAGACGCATTAATAAAGGTTACATCCAACAAGTGGGAGGGATGGACAAATTCCTTGGATCAAGAGTCACTCACCATAGCTAAAAAAAAAAAAAGTACAAGACACATTAAAATTGGACAGTTTTCACGTTTCATCCTTGTATAGATCAAGGCACTGGATGGCGAAACATCTACAAACTGAAGATACCGGACCGGCGGTTCGAGCCCCTCATCCACCCTTCTGTTTGTTCATTGACAATTGTTTATTATAACTTAAGTTCATACCAAGATGCGGCGTGTGTGTCGAATTCTTCACGACTGGTGTGAAAAACATACACAGAGGAGAGCAAGCCTTGCACAACGTTTCGCTCACACATGACTTAAAAAAAAGTTATTTATGAGTGAAACATTGCTCAATTGAAGAGTGGCTCCGCTGTGAGTGTCTTGAATAACAAGACTCGGTACTCTGCCCCTCCTTTCTGGCAGACCAACTCACCCCACCACCATCAACGATGCTGCCTACTTTCACGATGCTCAACGGCTCTCGATCCGGGGAATTGGAACTACTCTCCCCTTGTGATAATCAAACTTTATTACCACCCATTACCCAGCCACTGAACGGCCCCTACGGCTCAGCGCTTCCCCAGAAATATTTTAAATTTTCTCCCCACTGACGAGGGGATTTTTTTTTTCGGTGAGGTCATGTGATGACCTCTCACTCATCGGACGTTATTATTACCCGTAGGGGTAATACAGCTAGGTGGAACTTTTGGTTATAAATGTTATTAATGTATAATATACGTACCAGAAGTAACAGTTACTTCACGTCTCACACAAGAGCAAGTGGAACTTACCTGTGACGTGATGCAACACTGGTACAAGTGGAACTTACCTGTGACGTGATGCAACACTGGTACAAGTGGAACTTACCTGTGACGTGATGCAACACTGGTACAAGTGGAACTTACCTGTGACGTGATGCAACACTGGTACAAGTGGAACTTACCTGTGACGTGATGCAACACTGGTACAAGTGGAACTTACCTGTGACGTGATGCAACACTGGTGCAAGTGGAACTTACCTGTGACGTGATGCAACACTGGTGCAAGTGGAACTTACCTGTGACGTGATGCAACACTGGTACAAGTGGAACTTACCTGTGACGTGATGCAACACTGGTACAAGTGGAACTTACCTGTGACGTGATGCAACACTGGTGCAAGTGGAACTTATCTATGACGTGATGAAACACTGGTACAAGTGGAACTTATCTATGACGTGATGAAACAAGCACTAGTGGAAACTTACCTGGTACACACACACCTAGACAACTTACCTGGTACACACACCTAGACAACTTACCTGGTACACACACCTAGACAACTTACCTGGTACACACACCTAGACAACTTACATGGTACACACACCTAGACAACTTACCTGGTACACACACCTAGACAACTTACCTGGACACACACTAGACAACTTACCTGGTACACACACCTAGACAACTTACCTGGTCACACACACCTAGACAACTTACCTGGTACACACACCTAGACAACTTACCTGGTCACACACACACCTAGACAACTTACCTGGTACACAACAAAAACTACACACTAACAACTTACTCTGGTACACCACACCTAGACAACTTACCTGGTACACACACCCTAGACAACTTACCTGGTAACACACACCTAGACAACTTACTTGGTACACACAAACACACCTAGACAACTTACCTGGTACACACACACACCTAGATAACTTACCTGGTACACACACACACCTAGACAACTTACCTGGTACACACACACACACACCTAGACAACTTACCTGGTACACACACACACACCTAGACAACTTACCTGGTACACACACACACCTAGACAACTTACCTGGTACACACACACACCTAGACAACTTACTTGGTACACACACCTAGACAACTTACTTGGTACACACAAACACACCTAGACAACTTACCTGGTACACACACACACCTAGACAACTTACCTGGTACACACACACACCTAGACAACTTACTTGGTACACACACCTAGACAACTTACCTGGTACACACACACACCTAGACAACTTACCTGGTACACACACACCTAGACAACTTACCTGGTACACACACACACCTAGACAACTTACCTGGTACACACACACACCTAGACAACTTACCTGGTACACACACACACCTAGACAACTTACCTGGTACACACACACACCAGACAACTTACCTGGTACACACACACCTAGACAACTTACCTGGTACACACACACACCTGACAACTTACCTGGTACACACACACACCTAGACAACTTACCTGGTACACACACACCTAGACAACTACCTGGTAACACACACACACACCTAGACAACTTACCTGGTACCTGACACACACACACCTAGACAACTTACCTGGTACACACACACACACACCTAGACAACTTACCTGGTACACACACACACACACCTAGACAACTTACCTGGTACAAACACCTAGACAACTTACCTGGTACACACACACACACAAACACATATAGACAACTTACCCTGTAGAGACTGTCACAAATTTAGACATGTACACACACCTAGACAACTTACCTGGTACACACACACACACACACACACCTAGACAACTTACCTGGTACACACACACACCTAGACAACTTACCTGGTACACACACACAAACACACACACACCTAGACAACTTACCTGGTACACACACACACCTAGACAGCTTACCCTGTAGAGACTGTCACAAATTTAGACATGTACACACACCTAGACAACTTACCTGGTACACACTGCCACAAGAATACTGTCAACTCACCTGGAAGAAGGATAAAGAGCATTATTACCACCTTGAATATCTAATTATAAGGAATTACAAATGCAAAAACAGAACACACACTATTTACACAGTGTCTACCTCTGCAGGTAGATGGATAGCCCGGTGACTCAGTCATGACAAGGCGAAGACGTAATACATGAACAAAGTATTCCAGAGAGAGAGAGAGAGAGAGAGAGAGAGAGAGTGTATGTAAGGTGAGTGTGGAGAGATGTGCAAGTCTGTGTGCGCAGAGACAACACATCTCTACACTGCAACATACAAGCAATCACCAAGCAGACATCACTAACCAGACACACGTGAAAACATTCCTGGAAGTGAAGGTGGGCAGACCGTGGTTGGGTATTCACCAGTCAATACAACTGGTGTGCAGGAGGATGGCGAGCACAGGTTGCTTGATGAGTGTGAATATATATTATATCTACCTGGAGAGAATTCCAGGGGTCAACGCCCCCGCGGCCCGGTCTGTGACCAGGCCTCCTGTTGGACCAGAGCCTGATCAACCAGGCTGTTACTGCTGGCCGTACGCAGTCCAACGTACGAACCACAGCCTGGCTGGTCAGTTACCGACTTTAGGTGCCTGTCCAGTGCCTGCTTGAAGACAGCCAGGGGTTTGTTGGTAATCCCCCTGATGTATGCTGGGAGGCAGTTGAACAGTCTTGGGCCCCTGACACTTATTGTGTTGTCCCTCAACGTGCTAGTGGCACCCCTGCTCTTCATTGGGGGGATGTTACATCGCCTGCCGAGTCTTTTGCTTTCGTAGGGAGTGATTTTTGTGTGCAAGTTTGGTACTAAGCCCTCGAGAATTTTCCATGTGTATATAATAATGTATCTCTCCCGCCTGCGTTCTAGAGAGTACAGGTTTAGGAACTTCAAGCGTACATATAGTGTGTGTGTGTCGTGCTGAATAGGTAAAACTTGCGATTTTGGCTTAAACAGCAGCGCTCTTCTTGCCGAATAAGGTAAGCGAAAATTTGTGTATGCAATAATTTCGCAAAAATCATTCTGAACCTAACGAAAAAAAAATATATTTCATTGTGTTTGTTTATTATTAAACTATTGTAAACTTGTCTAAAAATATATTTAGTTGGATTGGGCTAAATTAAATTGAGCTTGTTATAATAAGGTTAGGTAAGTTTTATAAGGCTCTTTTGGTAGAAAATTATTAATTTTTACATTAACATAAATGAAAAAAAATATGTCTTTAAACGTATAAGAGAAAATTTTATGAAGAACTTAATTTTAAATGAGTTCTTGCTAACTGACCAGTTTTACCTATTCGGCACGACATTTATATATATATATATATATATATATATATATATATATATATATATATATATATATATATATATATATAACATAACATGACAATGACGCCACATCACCGCTGCCACCCGGACAATGACCTTGCTTGACGCCTCCACCACCAAGGTTGTCAAACACACAACGTCACTCTCCCTCGGTGCGCACACACTTAAGTACTTACAGCAGGGAAAAGATATGAAAACTACATACAAGAGTATATGTGAGAAAATAGGAAGTGTTTAACAATACCAAGAAGCAACGACTGCAACAGAGAGAACAAGAAACAACGACTGCAACAAAGAGAACAAGAAGCAACGACTGCAACAGAGAGAACAAGAAACAACGACTGCAACAAAGAGAACAAGAAACAACGACTGCAACAAAGAGAACAAGAAACAACGACTGCAACAGAGAGAACAAGAAGCAACGACTGCAACAGAGAGAACAAGAAACAACGACTGCAACAAAGAGAACAAGAAGCAACGACTGCAACAGAGAGAACAAGAAACAACGACTGCAACAAAGAGAACAAGAAGCAACGACTGCAACAGAGAGAACAAGAAACAACGACTGCAACAGAGAGAACAAGAAACAACGACTGCAACAAAGAGAACAAGAAACAACGACTGCAACAAAGAGAACAAGAAACAACGACTGCAACAAAGAGAACAAGAAACAACGACTGCAACAGAGAGAACAAGAAGCAACGACTGCAACAGAGAGAACAAGAAACAACGACTGCAACAAAGAGAACAAGAAACAACGACTGCACAGAGAGAACAAGAAGCAACGACTGCAACAGAGAGAACAAGAAGCAACGACTGCAACAGAGAGAACAAGAAGCAACGACTGCAACAGAGAGAACAAGAAACAACGACTGCAACAGAGAACAACAAGAAACAACGACTGCAACAAAGAGAACAAGAAACAACGACTGCAACAGAGAGAACAAGAAGCAACGACTGCAACAGAGAGAACAAGAAACAACGACTGCAACAGAGAGAACAAGAAACAACGACTGCAACAGAGAGAACAAGAAACAACGACTGCAACAAAGAGAACACGAAACAACGACCGCAACAAAGAGAACAAGAAACAACTAACAGAGAACAAGAAACAACGACTGCAACAAAGAGAACAAGAAACAACGACTGCAACAAAGAGAACAAGAAACAACGACCGCAACAAAGAGAACAAGAAACAACTGTAACAGAGAACAAGAAACAACGACTGCAACAAAGAGAACAAGAAACAACGACTGCAACAAAGAGAACAAGAAACAACTGTAACAGAGAACAAGAGACAACGACTGTAACAAAGAGAACAAGATGCAACGACTGCAATAAAGAGAACAAGAAGCAACGACTGCAACAAAGAGAACAAGAAGCAACGACTGCAACAAAGAGAACAAGAAACAACGACTGCAACAAAGAGAACAAGAAACAACGACTGCAACAAAGAGAACAAGAAACAACGACTGCAACAAAGAGAACAAGAAACAACGACTGCAACAAAGAGAACAAGAAACAACGACTGCAACAAAGAGAACAAGAAACAACGACTGCAACAAAGAGAACAAGAAACAACGACTGCAACAAAGAGAACAAGAAACAACGACTGCAACAAAGAGAACAAGAAACAACGACTGCAACAAAGAGAACAAGAAACAACGACTGCAACAAAGAGAACAAGAAACAACGACTGCAACAAAGAGAACAAGAAACAACGACTGCAACAAAGAGAACAAGAAGCAATGGCTGCAACAAGAACAAAAAAAAAAGACTACAAGAAACAAAGACTAACAAGAACAAGAAGTAACGACTGCAGCAAGAACAAGAACAACAAGAACAAGTAACGACTACAACAAGAACAAGTAACGACTACAACAAGTAACGACTACAACAAGAACAAGTAACGACTACAAGAACAAGAAGTAACGACTACAACCAGAACAAGAAGTAACGACTACAACAAGTAACTACCAAAACAAGAAGCAACGACTACCAAAACAAGAAGCAACGACTACCAAAACAAGAAGCAACGACTACAACAAGGACATGAAGCAACTGCTGCAACAAGGAAAACAAGAAGCAACAACTGCGAATAGAAAAAATAGTCTAAGTGCCTAAATGAAGGTAGAGAACATTGTTCACAGAGTGGGATGTTTGGTGGAAGGGCGGCCAAGATAGTGTAGCATGTGCTACAACCACTGCAAGGAAATATATACGACAAAATAAACACCGAAGCCGGGACAACAAGAGCATAGCTGCTCTCCTCTAACTGTAAATAAGAAAACTCTTACACCAGCAAATCTCTCTCCCTCGCGGGCATATGTTGTTAGCCAGAATGTAAAGCAGTTTTTGGTGTAGCGAAACAATTATACATAACAGAAGTGTGTCATTATATGGTAGTTATATAATGGAAACGAAATGTAGCTATGTCTCCCTACCCTATCCCATCACACGGGATGGGTTGTATACGTGAAGTAATTAATGTGTCAGCCTGAGCTAGGAGACTTCGGTAGGGCGATGAGGATACTGCCAAGCATTCAACTCTGGGTTTACAGTATAACAAGTCAGTGATAGCACCAGGTCAACAAGAGCACAAACGAGAACACCAGGTTAACAAGAACACATCAACAAGACAGAGCAATTTGCAACCTGTCATTTGTAACGAGAGGGTATTGACAGCAGTGCCTGCCATGCCCTGCTAGCAACAGCTCCATGTTAACCTAATTATAATATATCGAATGCCAAGGAGTACATGAAGGACATGTAGGTCAAAGACGCAATTCACCTGTAAATTACAAGCATCCTTTCGTGAATAGTCCCTAAATAGGGATTAATGCAAACTCTGCGTACTCACACATTGAAAAAGAAAACCACAAAACACCCACCCACTTCCTCCGCCCCGTCCCTACCTGGAAGGATCTCGGGGTCAGCATAGTTCCGAGCATTTCGCCTGAGGCCCACATCACCTGAATAACCGCTGCAGCAAACCCAAGACTGACAAATTTACGGATACCTTTCAGGGATATCACAATTTGGTGAATATAATCTCTCTAACAATCACAACATTCAATGAATAGCTGCCGCCATCAAATACAAATCACATTGCAGCTACAAACACAAAAAGCATAGAATCTGCCCTCGTAGCTACCACACCCAATTTAAACAGCTCACAGGGACAATGGAAACTAGACGTCATTTCAAAACTCTCCCTCAAGAAGTACATACCAGAGTCCAACCTAATACAGAACCCCAGCACATCATCAGGAATCACATAGCTCAAAAGAACTTCCTACCCAAATTTTTAGCTTCACTTCAGAACCTGTCTTTTTACCCACCCACTGCTGGACACGTTCCTCCACTGTCGTGTACGGGGTGACCTGGAGAGTTTACCTGGAGAGAATTTCAGGGGTCAACGCCCCCGCGGCCCGGTCTGTGACCAGGCCTCATGGTGAGGTGTAACCTTCCCCATATATTCTTCTCATATATATATATATATATATATATATATATATATATATATATATATATATATATATATATATATACACACATAAAACAACCACGGAGGGAGTTGAATGATAGCTCTAGACCTTTGGTGTTGCAATCAACACATCAGAAGCTGGCAATATTGCAGAAATGAGCATTAAGTCCAGGTAGATGTGTTCAAAAGAACGACTCTAGCTAGAGCTATCATTCAACTCCCCCGTGTTTGTTTTGCATCTTGTATAGCTTGTTCCTTATTGCATTATATTTATTTTATTTCTGTAAATAATAATAATAATTATATGAATGGTGGTTCTATACAAAAAAAAACATGAATTCGTTGAAGTCAAACCATTGCATGCATCCTAAGTCTTGCTATTTTTAAATTTTTGTCTCAAACACAACGTGCTGAGAGGGAAGCGAGAAATTCTAGATCAAAGAGGAGATATATGAGGGAAGGTCAGGGGGAAGGGAGGGAGAGAAGCCAACACCGCGGGAAATGGCATTTCCGGAAACATATGGTGGTAAGAGAGTAATGGTGGATAGGGAGAGGGTGCAACAGTAAGAGGGAGTAGAGTGAGGTGGAAACGGGGGAGGGGGTTGTATTAGGACGGGAAGAGGATGGGTCATTAAACAGTAGTGGTGAAGAGACGGGAAGAAAATGGGGAAAGTGAAGTTTGCCTGGAGTCATTTCCGGATGTCATTGTCCCCGCGGCTGGGTCCCAAATCCGGGGTATGCACAACAACCCGGCTGATCAGTAATCTCTAAGGTATCTGTCGAGTTCCCTCTTGAAGATAGCTAGAGGTTTGTAGGTGATCCCCTCCAGCACGCCAGCCAGCGCTCTCTCAACATGGGGACCTTCGCAACAGCACCACAGATAAGAAACAGTAAAAGCAGTTCTTCCCCGGTAACAGTAAATGTCAGGGCTTGCGAGTGTAACTAGCGGAGTACCTCAGGGATAAGTCTTTGCCACCTAATTCTTCCTGGTAAATATAAATCACCATCCAGAGAGGTACTGCCATTCTGTCATACCTGTGACGTTGAATGTTACAAACTTAGTTAGAGAGGAGTGCTCAAGATTCGAACCAGTCGTCAGGTGGTCCTAGAATTACCTACCAGCCAAGAACCTGAATACATTAAAGGCACATTTACTACAATTAGAACTACACGACAAAAAAAAATGTAAAACTAAAAGAACACTTCCAGCCCTTTGCAGGTGTGAACTTTAAACAACGTCCTGATTATATTCTTTGTTAACACCACTTTGGTAATATACATACGTGAGTGTGCGTGCGTGCGACCGTGCACAGGATGACGAAGCGCCTTGCCCGCTGTCGTCCTGGAGTCCTCCCACGTCCGTCCTGCCATGAAATGCTGAGATCGAAGCACACAGCTGATGCCATACAATGTCTTTGCTGCTGGGTCTAGCCCCAGTTCTTTTTCATTTCACTACAGCCCTTCCTCTACCCCACTTCCCACTCACCTTTCGTGGAGTCCTTACCTGAGACTTAGTCTAGTTTCTAAAAGAATAAAAACAGTTGGAAAATAAATAGGTCAAAGAGGCCTTCTCTTGCCCAATCCGTCGTATTTTATCACCCAGTTACGTTAAGACAAGTTGATAAATGAGACACTCCAGGCTGAGGGACTGATTACC
Source organism: Cherax destructor (assembly GCA_009830355.1). Taxonomy (NCBI): domain Eukaryota; kingdom Metazoa; phylum Arthropoda; class Malacostraca; order Decapoda; family Parastacidae; genus Cherax; species Cherax destructor. Next base: position 132,332 of record WNWK01000849.1, read on the forward strand.
TCAAACTCCTCCTCATCTTCCACCTTCCTCTGCACAAGACTGAAGAAACCACTGGTTGGCGAAACGTTTCCAGAATAAAGATACCCAAATGTTGCACAAGTGCCTGATTTATTAACCTGTCGGTTTACTAAACCATTTATTCACGTAGTGAATAAATGGCTTAGAAAACCATTTATTTTGAAGTTCACACACAAAACAACTAGTTTGGAGAGTGAAGGTGATAGCTGTGTGAAATTGCAGATCTAGAGAGTGTACAGAGAACCTTAACTGCACATACAAGTTCCATCAAACACCTTAACTACTGGGAACGCTTGGAAGCACTTGACTTGTACTCACTGGAGCGCAGGCGAGAGAGATCATAATCTGCACCTGGAAGATCCTGGAGGGACTGGTCCCTAATCTGCACACAAAAATCACTCCCTACGAAAGCAAAAGACTTGGCAGGCGATGCAAATACCCCCAGTGAAAAATAGGGGCGTCATTAGTACATTAAGAGAAAACACAATAAGTGTCCAGGGCCCAAGACTTCAACAACCTCCCACCAGCCATAAGGGGAATTACCAATAGACCCCTGGTTGTTTTCAAGAGGGAGCTGGACGGATACTTTAAGTCACTGTCAGATCAGCCGGGCTGTGGTTCGTACGTTGGATTACGTGCGGCCAGCAGTAACAGCCTCGTTGATCAGGCCTTGATCCACCAGGAGGCCTGGTCATAGACTGGGCCGCGGGGACGTTGATCCCCGGAACGCCCTCCAGGTAGACCCCCAACTTCATTATAGAACGTGGAATTAACAATGCTTCAAGTATCCACCATGTGACCCGTGTTACCTGATGTGTGAACTAACCGTTAACGTTACTGACGGAAAAAACTACATGTAAATATAGGCTACATATATATTTTGCAGATTAGAGGCCACGACTGCAACAAGCAACGACTGCAAGCAGAAAAACCTCTAGTACCGAAACGCCACAAGAAAATATTCTTTCACAGAGTGGGAAGTTTGCTGAAAGGGCTCCCAAGAGGCGGTAGTATGTGCTACAACCACTGCAAGAAACACGACGCTCTGTAACTCGTTAGAAAAAGAACGCTCTATTTGGAGGACAGGTTACTGCCTGACTGACGTCCATAACGAGCTGCTACGTGTATTCCACACTCCTGTTCCACGCCACACACACTAGTTCCACAGAAATGACACTTCTGTACGCTTTCACACACATCCCCAGGAACTCCAAACGAAAACTACTACTGTCATATAATCTGGAAAATCTATGGAAAGCATTAGGTGATACCCAGTAGGGTGCTACACCCATAGTTCCAGAAATACTGGTTGCTATCTACACCGGGAGACACGAACGTGGGAGGTGCAGTGCTACACACCTAACCAAAGACACGTATTTCGCATACTGAAACTTGACAGTTTGTCTTAGGTGCTTCTTGCACTACTCATCCACGCTAACACTCTCACCCAGAGATCCACCACCTAGTTCTAGTATTCACCCAAGCACACAACCACCTGGTTCTGGTGCTCACCCAGGCACCCCACAAGTATCTCTAGTACAGACCCAGACACCACCATATGACTGGCACTTCCTATCTACCAAAAACTAACTAGAATTTTTTTTATACAACGCTAAAATCTTCCCTTCGTCCAACCATGATCTCTTCCTCCTTCCTTCCTTCATTCTCTCTCTCTCTCTCTCGTTTAAAGATGAAATATCGTGAAGGCCAACACGCACGTGTTTATCTACAAACACCTGCACGCTCACGCACCTGTTATTCTCGCACTCCAGATAAACGCGTTCACTTGCCTTCATTGTACAGACGTACACATACGCGAAAAGTAAGCGAAAGTAAGCGAAAGTAAGCGAAAGTAAGCGAAAGTAAAAAGTAATTAAAAATCTGCTATAGAATACAAACGAAGGATTGCCAACAACAATGAAGAAAAGACAGGTTACGGAATAAGCTTTTACGTATTTAACCACAGTTTCGCTTTGTATAAGCTTAACCAAGTCATGACTTGATTAAGCTTACACAGAGCGAAACGTTGTTCCAACACAAGTTTGTGCTGCAACGTGTCTTTTTCATTCACAAATCTGACAAAAAGTAATTTATATTCATATGTAATTTGTAAATTAGATTAAAACCTAGTATTAAATCTGCCCGAAAGGTCTAGCATGTCCAGGCATGCTAGGCATGCTAACGGCCATCTTTGTAATTATAGCCCTTAAAATGTAAAACACACATTGTAATTTTTACAGAGAAATAAATCAATTTGAATTTGAATTACTAAAATTAACTTCAGGATATTACAAGATAAAAGGCTTCGAACGTATCTTAACTACTAAGTCGTATATATTTTTTCTCTAAATAAAATAATAATAGTAGAGAGCAACGAAAAGATGACTCGAGGATAAACCCGTGTGATGAAGAGAAGCATTAGTTAGAATAATGGAACAAGGAGATAGTCCCGCGGAGATAGTCTCCCTCGTAGGGACGGACGGGGACCCCCGCGCGCACACTTTATTCTCCTAGACATCTGGTAAAGCTCCCGGGGATCATCGACTCGCTACTTGGCCTAATTGTATAGGAAATATTACAGTTACGAAAACGAACATTGCAAGCACATCCACGTGAAAGGTGAATGGTCAGGTCAATACAACTACGTAAGGCAATAAAATAAAGAGGGCAATGTGCTCACGTAAGGTAATTAAATAAAGAGGGCAACGTGCTTGATCACGTAAGGTAATGTGACCCACGTAAGTTAGAGAGAAGAGGAAAAACACATCTAAAACCCCAGTTTACAACAAACGTTGCAAACCTTGCGAATGTTGAGAGAGATAACTGGAAACACTAGTGAACTCTATACAGGAGACGTGTGAGGGATTTAGAGGAGGAGGAAAGAGCACCGACACAGGATGTGGTTACACACATACACAAGCACGCACACACAATATATAAAAAATAAACATTGAAAAGGTAATACTATTAAGCACGATCAAATAAAAAAAATAGAAATATATTTCAGAGCGTGTATAGAGCAAAGTTTTTTAAAATATGAAAGCCAAATAACACAATAAAAATTGACGACAAAAATCGTCGACTCAGAGGATGAAAATTCCAGTGTCCGAAGGAAAGAAACTTGTAATGGATAGAGACTAAGGATGAAATAAAGCCAGAGGAGGAATTACTCTGGGTTATGAAGGAATGTGTGAACAAGAACTAAGCTTCCCTCCCTGCACATTGTTTTGGCCTTTCTGCACAAGGTAAATTGCTGCACAACTTGAATAAAATATGTCAAGTACTACGGATGGTACCAACAACTTGGTCGATCAGGCCGGATGCCGGGAGGCCTGGAGTAGGACCGGGCCGCGGGGATGGTGATCCCCGAAATCTACTCTACTTCGACTCCGGGGTCGATCCCCCACATATGAGAAAGCTTACGACGACGTTTCCGTCCGACTTGGAGCGTTTACAAGTCACAAGGTGTGACTTGTAAACGCCAGGTCGGACCGAAACGTCGTTGTAAGCTTGTGTGTGCGGGATAGGGAGGAACTAAACCCGTAAGGATCATACAGAACCTTAGAATAAGAGGCAATCAAGAATGATCCAAGGGGATCATAGCTTCAATCAGATGAATCAAGAGTCATTCACTAGCACGAAGGCACTACCCTTGAAAAGAGGACCCTCCATACATTTGAATTAGTACACTCTTCTCTCATCCCTCACAACAAATCTCTTTTCAATGAGACAACTTCGCCCCCTCTCCATTACTACCCAGTTTGGTAAGATCATAATAACACAGAACTGCCATAATAGGAGAAAATAATTATGGGTTGGGAAGTGAACCTTTGCTGCTGGTTGTGGTAGTGAACAGGAGCATGGGAAGATGCTAGAGCAAGGGAGCTACAGTGAGGAAAGTGGTCAACATTAACACCTTACCAGTCCGTCTTCAACATTTATTTCAATGTCAATTACGTGTCCATTACTACAGTTTGCGTAAGAATCATAATAAACTTGACAAATAACACAAATAAATATGTCTTAGAATTGCTTATATTATCAGAATATAGGTTGCAAATGTTGCAGTGTCTCAAATTTGATGCGTGGCCTGGTAAAGGGTTAAGGGGCACCTAAGTACCCGTCTTCTAATAACATGTTCATTTTTCCAATATAATCTACCTTGTCCATAATTACTATCGCATTTGCTTTGTTTCGTAATGTGAAGTCTAGTATCTGTCCTCAAAGATTTATTAAGTTATACCATGAATTAAGGAAAGATCCTGGACTTCACCTTACGAAACAGACAAAGCAAATGCGATAGTAATTATGGACAAGGTAGAGTATAGTGGAAAAATTAACATGTTATTAGAAGACAGGGGTATCTATGTGCCTTTTAAAGCTCATTCTGTAACAGCAGGGTAGGGGAAGAGAACAGTACTCACGAAATCGTAATGACACGATTGCAAACAAACCATACCACGGGTGGGGTTCGAACCCGCAGTCAGAGTCTCAAAACGCCAGACCGTCGCGTAACCACTAGGCCAGCTGGCCTAGTGGCTTACGCGACGGTCTGCTTTGAGACTCTCTGACCGCGGGTTCGAACCCCACCCGTGGTATGGTTTGGAGAGAACAGTGTAAGGAGAGAGCAAGGTAGGAATAGAACAGGGTAGGGAAGGATATTTTATCAAAAGTGGATACATCAGCAGTGTGGTGTCACCCTATTCTATATAATAGGTACATGGTGGAAACAAAAGCTATGTTTCCCTGTCCCTACAAGAACTTCCAAGATTACGTGCCATCAGAGCTGGAGTTACTGTTACATGGGAATGGCCTTTACTCAGATGGTTAACCCAATACATAAGGGGAATCATTTTTTTTATGAAGATAGCTTCACAAAACGGGAGGCAAAACAAGAATTATCTGAGAGAGAGAGAGAGAGAGAGAGAGAGAGAGAGAGAGAGAGAGAGAGAGAGAGAGAGAGAGAGAGAGAGAGAGAGAGAGAGAGAGAGAGAGAGAGAGACACTCACACAGTGTGGCCAAGGAACGGTGTACAAGCAGACAGAAGTGTTATCTCATGAGAGCCACGGCTACCTGACGACACTCACTGACTCATCATGTCCATAATCACCAACACTATCTTCATATGCTCCTGCTTGCTTGCCTGCCTGCCTTTCTCTCTCTCTCTCTCTCTCAAACACACACCACTCCTTCCTCACCCCACTATTGCTGCTATAAGACTTGAGTGGATATACATGACAGTTACCATGATTCCGTTCACTGCTTGTCACCATACACCACAAAAACACAAGGTAACGCTCGCCTGAAATCAAACTCTTATTTTCATGTAAAAAAAAGATACAACTTGTAACAACAAAGAGGTATGATAACCACTTGTAACAATAACCACTTGCAACAGGCATGACAACCACTTGCAACAGGTATGACAACCACTTGCAACAGGCATGACAACCACTTGCAACAGGTATGACAACCACTTGCAACAGGCATGACAACCACTTGCAACAGGTATGACAACCACTTGCAACAGGCATGACAACCACTTGCAACAGGTATGACAACCACTTGCAACAGGCATGACAACCACTTGCAACAGGCATGACAACCACTTGCAACAGGCATGACAACCACTTGCAACAGGCATGACAACCACTTGCAACAGGCATGACAACCACTTGCAACAGGCATGACAACCACTTGCAACAGGCATGACAACCACTTGCAACAGGTATGACAACCACTTGCAACAGGTATGACAACCACTTGCAACAGGTATAACAACCACTTGCAACAGGTATAACAACCACTTACAACAGGTATAACAACCACTTACAACAGGTATAACAACCACTTACAACAGGTATAACAACCACTTGTAACAGGTATAACAACCACTTGTAACAGGTATAACAACCACTTACAACAGGTATAACAACCACTTGTAACAGGTATAACAACCACTTGTAACAGGTATAACAACCACTTGTATAACAACTAGTTGTAACACCTCTCCCCACTCCCTCTGTCAACGCCTAGACACAAATTAATCATTCCTTACAATGCAATAAGTCTGCCCTCGGCCCTCTGTCAAACACCAGACAAGAGTCAAAGTTTCCGTGCATTACAAGCGGCTTGTATCCCCCCCTCCCTCATACTTCCCTCCCTCCTTACCTCCGTCAACGTCAGACATGACTCCTGCGTGCGTTACAAGCAGTCCGTCACTGAATGGCCTCGGTAATCCCTTCAGCAGCCGACACTGCCACGAGTCCCGGCAATAAATATCACTTCATCAGGTAATGTTAAAATACCTTGCATGCTAAACACAGCTGCATTGTTTCAAAGTCTGATCTATATACACGTGACCATGTATGAGAGTAGTCCTACTTTCGCAGCACGGCGCGAGGCCACATTCTCTTGAAGGTCTATCAACCAGACTGTTGCTACCCGCAGGCCTACTATTTTTTTTAAATTGGATACATCAGCAATGTGCTTCTACCCGATATGATAGTTACAGTGGGAAAAAAAACTAGCTACATATGGGAGGAGAGGAGGGGGATTAGCTAGGGAAGAGAGGAGGGGGATTAGCTAGGAAGAGAGGAGGGGATTAGCTAGGGAAGAGAGGAGGGGATTAGCTAGGGAAGAGAGGAGGGGATTAGCTAGGGAAGAGAGGAGGGGATTAGCTAGGGAAGAGAGGAGGGGATTAGCTAGGGAAGAGAGGAGGGGATTAGCTAGGGAAGAGAGAAGGGGAATTAGCTAGGGAAGAGAGGAGGGGGATTAGCTAGGGAAGAGAGGAGGGGCATTAGCTAGGGAAGAGAGGAGGGGATTAGCTAGGGAAGAGAGGAGAGGGATTAGCTAGGGAAGAGAGGAGGGGATTAGCTAGGAAGAGAGGAGGGGATTAGCTAGGGAAGAGAGAGGGGATTAGCTAGGGAAGAGAGGAGGGGATTAGCTAGGGAAGAGAGAGGGGATTAGCTAGGGAAGAGAGGAGGGGATTAGCTAGGGAAGAGAGGAGGGGATTAGCTAGGGAAGAGAGGAAGGGAATTAGCTAGGGAAGAGAGGAGGGGGATTAGCTAGGGAAGAGAGGAGGGGAATTAGCTAGGGAAGAGAGGAGGGGAATTAGCTAGGGAAGAGAGGAGGGGAATTAGCTAGGGAAGAGAGGAGGGGGATTAGCTAGGGAAGAGAGGAGGGGAATTAGCTAGGGAAGAGAGGAGGGGAATTAGCTAGGGAAGAGAGGGGAGGAGGTGGAGAGGAAAGGGAAAGCTGACGAAGAACGGAAGTGTGGATAGTTGGGGAGTAGCAGTTTGGAAGGCAAGGACAGTTCAGGAGAGGGTGGAAAGGAATGTGGAAATAGAATGAGGATGGATGAGCAAGGAAGGGGAGGAAGAAAGGTATTCCAGTTAATTAACATCATTTATTCACACCTTTAACCCAACACTTGAATACTTCCAGCAGGTACTGGAGTGTCTTACACACACACACACACATATATAAAATATAAAATAAAATATAACATATAAAATACTGCGAGGAATAGATAAGGTGGACAGAGACAAGATGTTCCAGAGAGGGGACACAGAAACAAGGGGTCACAATTGGAAGTTGAAGACTCCTATGAGTCAAAGGGATGTTAGGAAGTATTTCTTCAGTCATAGAGTTGTCAGGAAGTGGAATAGCTTAGAAAGCGACATAGTGGAGGCAGGAACCATACATAGTTTTAAGACTAGGTTTGATAAAGCTCATGGAGCAGGGAGAGAGAGGACATAGTAGCAATCAGTGAAGAGGCTGGGCCAGGAGCTATGAATCGACCCCTGCAACCACAAATAGGTGAGTACAAATAGGTGAGTACACACACACACACACACACACACACACACTCTGAGTGTTTTCTTACACAAAAGTCCTGCTGAAATGTATCTTAACATTTTTTTCAATGGATGTGGACCACAACAGTCTGTTAGGTGGGCAGGGGCAGGTACCTGGGGTTTAGTGTGCTTGCACATACGTTTCTCTGTGCCAAGGAATCGAACCTGAGGTAATACAATCCTAGATTGAATGCTTTCACCAGTGAGTTACGTAGCACCCCACAAAAAGATAAATAAAGGGGAGGGGAGAGAGAGGGAGAGGAAAGTGAGCGCCTGATAAAGAAGGTAAACATTAAAGTTATCTACTTAAAAAAAGTCTGTGGTACTACTACAGATCCTGTCTAGAGGGGGAGGTGGCAGCAGCAACATTAAGACAATAAACACAGGGTAAAGTCTTGGCAGGTTTCTCTCCTCGTCTTACCACCATCTATCTACCTTCACACCCACCCTTCCGTCAGCGAGTTACTGCTGTTACATTACTGTTAGTAAATGAATTTCTCATTACTTCACATTAACATTCATCTGTCTAGAGATAATGATTCAAGACAGACAGAAACGTCCTCTACAGGTTCATCTATGGTTATCTGTGAATTGCCTCGCTTTATGTTTACCAACTTAGCAAGTGTTGCTGATAATGTTCCGTCTACGCGAGCAAGTGTTATTACTGATGTTTCGTCTACGCAAGCAAGTGTTGCTGATGTTCCGTCTACGCAAGCAAGTGTTGTTGTTGATGTTCCGTCTACGCAAGCAAGTGTTGTTGTTGATGTTCCGTCTACGTGGTATTTAAGAGGTTAAGTTCGGGAAGACCAACCTACACATAACAGTAACAATCACTATCGCCGTAGCTGTTACGACGACCACCACCATAATAACAACCACCACCAGCAGTGCTACCTTCAACCACCCTGAGGATGTATATTTTTTCCTGGGTGTTAATGAGCCAAGACGAGTTCTGCACACAAGGTGCACACAAAGCCACTCCCTGGAAAATGGCTCACTGGTATATTGGGACCGGTTAATATCTCCTAAGATCAACACCCAAATAGGGAGTACGTGTAGCAACTCCCAAAAGGTTTTATATGAATATAAGTGAAACCTGTATAGGAAGTCACTAGTGTGTGTACTCACCTATTTGTGGCTGCAGGGGTCGATTCACAGCTCTTGGCTCAGCCTCTTCGCTGGTCGCTACTAGGTCCACTCTATCCCTGCTCCATGAACTTTACCGTACTTCTTCTTAAAGCTATGTATGCATCCTGCCTCCACTACATCACTTCAGATTGTTCCACTTCCTGACAACTGTATGGCTGAAGAAATACCTCCTAACATCCCTATGACTCATTTGAGTTTTCAACTTCCAGTTGTGTCCCCTTGTAGCTGTGTCCCATCTCTGAAACATCCTGTCCCTATCCACCCTGTCAATTCCTCTCAGTTTCATATGTCGTATTCATGTCCCCCCTCCCCTCTCTCTCTCCTGTCCTCCAGTGTCGTCAGGTTGATTTCTTTTAACCTCTCCTCGTAGGACATACCCCTTAGCTCCAGGACTAGTCTTGTTGCAAACCTTTGCACTTTCTCTAATTTCTTGACGTACTTGACTAGGTGTGGGTTCCATACTGGTACTGCATATTCTAATATGGGCCTGACATACATGGTGTACAGTCATGAATGATTCCTTACCCAGGTGTCGAAACGGTATTCTTAGGTTTGCCTGGCGCCCATATGCTGCAGCAGCTATTTGGTTGGTGTGTGCCTCAGGAGATGTGCTCGGTATTATACTCACCCCAAGATCTTTTTCCTTAAGTAAGGTTTGCAGTCTTTGGCCCCCTAGCCTGTACTCTGCGGTCTTCCTGTCTGCAAACAGTGACACCTCTAAATCCCTTCCGTCATGTCATTCACATATACCAGAAACAGCTCCGGCCCTAGGACTGACCCTTGAGGAACTCCACTCGTCACAGGCGCCCAATCTGACACCTCGTCAAGTACCATCACACGTTTTCTTCTTGTCATATATTCTCTGATCCATTTCAATGCCTTCCCTGTTATTCCTGTCTGTTCCTCTAGCTTTGGCACTAATCTCTTGTGGGGAACTGTGTCAAAAGCCTTCCTGCAGTCCAGTAGATTTGTGACACAGGATTTCCCCTCCCTGAAACCGTGCTGGTTATCATGTATAATCTCATTCCTTTTTAAGGTGCTCTACTAGTCTTTTCCTGATAAGATTCTCCATGACTTTGCATACTATGCATTTCAGTGACACTGGTCTGTAGTTTAATGCCACCCGCTTGTCTCCTTTCTTAAAGATTGGGACTACATTTGCAGTCTTGCACACCTCGGGTAGTTGCCCTGTTTCGATAGATGCGTTGAAGATTGTTGATAGTAACAGTGCCTCTGCTCAGTCTCCCAGGACCCACGGAGAGATGTTGTCCGGTCCCACCGCCTTTGAGGCATCTAACTCACTTAGTAACCTCTTCATCTCCTCCTCTGTTGTATGTAGTGTGTCCAGCACTTGTTGGTGTACCCTTCCATCCTGGTTTGCTGGAGTTCTTTCTGTCTCCACTGAAGACATTTCCTTGAATCTTGTGTTTTGCTCTTCACATACTTTGTCGTTTCTTGTACTCTTCCCTCCTTCCGTCCTCAGTCTGATTACCTGATCCTTGACTGTTTTCCTTCTGATGTGGCTGTACAACAGCTCAGGGTCAGATTTGACTTTTGATGCTATATCATTCTCATATTGCCGCTGGGTCTCCCTCCTTATCCATGCGTATTCATTTCTGACTCTTCAGCTAATCTCCTTATTTTCCTGGGTCCTTTGTCTTCTATAATTTTTCCATTCTCTAGCACACTCAGTTTTGGCCTCTCTACACCTATGGTTGAACCAAGGGCTCGTTTTGGTCTTCCCATTGTTTCTGTTGCCCTTGGGTACGAACCTCTCCTCTTCCATTTTGTCATGTATTCCATCATTTTATTTACTGTTTTTCCCACCAGTTCTCTTTCCCACTGTACCTCATGCAGGAAATACCTCATGCCTGTGTAGTCCCCTCTTTTGTAATATGGCTTCTCCCATCCTACTCGTGCTGCTTCACTCTCCACTTTTTAACTCTACAATGTATTTGAAGCTCAGGACACGTGATCACTAGCTCTGAGGGGCCCTTCATATGTGATGTCCTCAATGTCTGACCTACTCAAGGTGAATATGAGGCTCAGCCTTGCTGGTTCATCCTCTCCTCCCCCCCCCTCTATCTCTCTCTCTGGTAGTGTCCCTGACATGTTGATGCATGAAGTTTTCTAGTACCACCTCCATCTTAGTTCTCCACATTTCTAGTCCCCCCCCCCATGTGACTCCAGATTTTCCCAGTCAATCTCCTTGTGATTGAAATCACTCACAACTAGTAACTTTGCCCTACCCATATGGGCCCTTCTGGCCACCTCAGCTAATGTATCCCCCATTGCTCTGTTGCTCTCATCATATTCTTGTCTTGGCTTCCTGCTATTCTGTGGCGGGTTGTACATCACTGCAATCACCACCTTGGGACTATCAGTCAGAAGTGTTCCTACTATGTAGTCCCTTGCTTCCATTCTGTCTATTCCTTCCATTTCATCAAATCTCCACCAGTTTTTGATGAGCAGTGCAACTCCTCCTCCTCCCCTCTGCTCCCTCTATCTTTCCTCAGAATCTGATATCCAGATGGAATGATCACATCTGTTATCCCCCATGAGTGTCGTTTCCTAGAGTGCTATGATGTCTGGGGATACGTCCATGATTCTTTTGTGCCACTCCTCATATTTATTTATTCCGTCTTCATTGGTGTACCATACCTTCTGCTTCTTTTCTAATACTGTGCTCTGGGGATGAGGGGTTGTGGGGGTTGGGTTAGTGGGAGACCTGACAAGATACTACAGGGGCTGTTGTGAAGGTGGAGTTTGTGGTGGAGGGTGTGGGCTGTGGGTATGGAGTGTGGGTTATTTTGGGTTAATTGGCTTAGTTGCTGTGGGGTTAATGGTCTTCTGTGGGTGGTTCTGAGGGGAATGGTTATGCTTGCTCTTCCTCCTGAGTCTAGATTCCCTGCCCATCTCCATCCTTGACTCTTTCCTGCCCCTTGTGTCTTTGTATCCTCTCAGTTTTTGTCTTTCTTCTCGTGTTCTGTCATGGTCAAGGTAGACCCGCTGGAAACTTGGTACACCCGCTGGTAACTTGATGAGCCCCTTAGTCATGCTTTCTTCTTCTTCTTCTCCTATTTTGCACCATTTCTGACTTGAAAATAAATTTGACTGGAAGGTTTCTTCTCTTCGAGAACCCCCCTATTCTCTGAAAATTTGTCAGCTGGGTCATGTCTTCCTCTATCTCTTTCATATTTTCAATCCCATTTTCCTCCCTGTCTTCATTGTAAGTTGCCCCTTTAGCTTCCCAAAGCCCATGAACAAAGACTGAACTCTCCCTTTCATCCTTCAAATGCATTTTCCTTTGTATCTCATGATTTAAGTATTTCCACTGCTGCTTTCCTTAACATTTCATGGATCCCTCAATGGTCTGAAAATGCCTCTACAGGGGCCCTGTCTTATTCCCTTCTTTCAGTTTGCTCTCTGCTGTCCCTGTACCCAGCAGCCTGCCACTTTCACTCCTCTACCTTTCCTGGGCCCCCCAGTGGTCTGATAGGGCCTCTGTGTATGACTTTATCTCCTTCCCTTTCTTCAGTCCCCTCGCTGGTTGCTGATGTTCCTGTTACTATGTCATGCCTGTTCTGCTCTTAGGTTTTTTAACCCAGTTCAGCATTTTCAGTTCCTCCTCTAAGCTCTGTATCCTAGCTTCTGCTGTTGCAGCTTGTGGACCCCACTTCTTGCTCTCTACAGCCATCCTCTCCTCCATTTTATTGCTAAACTTTACTAGCCTCCTCTCAAATGTGTGTGTGTGTGTTTACTCACCTAATTGTGGTTGCAGGGGTCGAATCATAGCTCCTGTGTGCGTCTCTCTCAAATGTTTGAAGAGAGGAAAAGACCACAGAATTTGTACAAGCCAAATTGATATATTTGCTTACTGGGAGGATCAATTATTAGTTCTTAGCCTCACCTAAACCTACAATCATATGAAGTATTTTTTTGTAGCCTCGTGGGCCCTATCCTACCTACGCTTCAAGAAGTCTATTGCACGGGTGATAAGTTAGGGCAATAAAGATAACCAAGTGTTTTACATTTGTCTTATTCTTATACCCATGACATGTTTCAAAAGTTTAAAGTTTTAGTCTCCAAGTCACACCTGAGGCCAGATTTCATTGTCGACTTCCTAATCAACCAGACTGTCGCTGCCAGCGGCCCGAAAGACTAGTCATCATAACCTGGCACTTTCAGCATGTAGAACAGTTTTTTCTGATCCCTTCCACCTTCACTTCGGTAACATGACAAACGTGTATCAATTTCCACCAAGAAAATATTGGAGGGACTAAAATAATCCTTTACGAAAGCAGAGGCAAGAGATGTATGCCGAGGCCGCTAAAACACGAACTGTGCACGGGTTTTGAAACACCCTTCATTATTATAACTAAAGCTCTAAACCCATAGGGATCATAAAGAGCTTGGGGAATAAGAGATAATTAGGTATGATCTGAGGAAGAAGAGGGCAGCTCCAGTTTCTTGGACTAAAATAAATATGCAAAATTAAATCATGTCCGTCTTCACGAGGGAACTATACTAGTCTCTCCAAGCTTCCTGATCAACCAGACTGTGGTGTTTTGGTGTGCGTGCTGGAAGCACCATCAGCCTAACTCACCAACTCTCCAGCCATGAAGTCTGGTCTGAGACCGGGCAGCAGAAGCGATCCCCCAAATCATCACCAGGTATGCCCTCTTGCCTCCCGGATGTCACTCTCATCAGCTCGTGAAAAATCCTACGAGTTCTACGTCAACAGAGAGAGGGATGAGAGAGAGAGAGAGAGAGAGAGAGAGAGAGAGAGAGAGATGAGAGAGAGATGAGAGAGAATAGAGAGAGAGAGAATAAGAGAGATGAGCGAGAGAATAAGAGAGATGAGCGAGAGAATAAGAGAGATGAGAGAGAGAGATGAGAGAATGAGAAAGAGAGATGAGAGATAATGAGAGATGAGAGAGAGAGATGAGAGAGTATAACTTCCAAGCGTGAGCTTGAGTGAGCACGTGTGCATACAGTATGTGTATACAGTACTAATGTTACTACCACTCGAACCCATGGACCGAAGGGGGAAGGTCACACTATCAGGTGTCAGGTAACTTGTCAACACCACCAGCAGTGTGTCAAGGTTAGCACTAGTAGTGGGCGTACTAGTGGGTCAAGCGTGGGCGCCACGACGTGGGCAGCGTGGAAACGTCTAATAAAAAGTGAAGCAACGTGGAATTTTTGCTTTATAGTATTTTGAAAAGTTGGATACATCAGTAGTGCTGCAACCCTATCCTATATGATGGCTTCACAGTGGGAACAGTTAGCTATGTTTCCCTGTCATATTCCATTGCGCAGGATGGCTTACGTAGTGTTGAGATGTGTTAGTCTTAGCTGGGAGACTTCAGTAGGGAGATGAGAATATCGAGTGGGATCTATACATAGATTTAAGAAGAGATACAACAAAGCTCTTGTAGCGGGGAGAGTAGACCCAGTAGTGACCAGCAAAGAGGCGGTGCCAGAAGCTGTGAATCGACCCCTGCAACCACACATACGTGAGTACACACACACACCCCAAATGCGAAGTCATGAAGATTGAAAAAGGTGAAAGACGACCACAGAGTACAGGCTAGGGAGCCAAAGACTGCAAACCTCACTCAAAGAAAAGGATCTTGGGGTGAATATAATACCGAGCACATCTCCTGAGGCACACAACAAAATAACTGCTGCATCATATGGGCGCCAGGCAAACTTAATAATAGCACTTCGATACCTGAGTAAGGAATCATTCAAGACTCTGTACACCGTGTACGTCAGGCCCATATTGGAGAATGCAGCACCAATATGAAACCCACACGTGGTCAAGCACGTAAAGAAATTAGAGAAAATGCAAAGGTTTGCAACAAGACTAGTCCCGGAGCTAAGGGGTATGTCCTACGAGGAGAGGTTAAGGGAAATCAACCTGACGACACTGGAGAACAGGAGAGATAGGGGGGACATGATAACGACATATAAAATACGGAGATGAATTGACAGGGTGGATAGGGATAAGGTGTTTCAGAGATGGGACACAGCAACAAGGAGTCACAACTGGAAGTTGAAAATTCAGATGAGTCACAGGGATGTTAGGAAGTATTTCTTCAGCCATAGAGTTGTCAGGAAGTGGAACAATCTGGTGAGTGACGCAGTGCAAGCAGGATCCATACATAGCTTTAAGAAGTGATACGACAAAGCTCATGGAACGGGGAGTAAACCTAGAAGCAACCAGTGAAGAGGCGGGAACAGGAGCTGTGACTCGACCCGTGCAACCACAAATAGGTGAGTACGTACACACACTCGTAAGGCTTACACATTACTGTCTATAAATATGTCAGGAACAGTTGCTGAAAGTACCAACAGTCTCCATGTCACATACTCGAGTGAAAGCTTCATACTCTTACACATGGCTTACTGATCTGAACACATCAAAATAACTCATGCCAGTGCTCTCAGGGATGTGGGTAAGTGTTTTCTCGTCTACCAAAGGTGATGTCCTTTAGCAGAATGATTTTAACAATGGAAAGGAGGGATGCTCAGTTCTAACTCCAACTCCGACCTGTCCCAAGTAAATCTGGTTTCTTTATGGGTACCATTATGATAGCTGATTCCTATGAGGGAAGGCATCCACAAAAGTGAAATATGAGAGCTTTTGTTCTAAACACTGGACGTGTGACAGCTGTTGGCATGGAGCACGGAATGTGGGCGTGGAGCACCGAGTGTGAGCCTAGAGCAGTGGGTACTTGATCCCAGGACCGAAGTTCATCCATAACATAATGTCCTAAGTGTTTACTCAGGTGTGTTTAACCACAACTTATCAGTATCATGTTATCATGTATCACGTCATATATGGTGAACATTATGACGCGATATCCACTGTTTTTAAGATACTCTGGTAATTCTGCAGATAAACGCGAAACGTTTGCATTAAACCCCAGCAATATATTATAGAAACTTAATTACATACACACACCTTTTCTAATTATCATTAACCTGAAGAAAAATACATTTTCTGTTATTTACGGTTGAAATATATAACAATTGTTGGTTTCAGATATGAATGTGTAAACAATTTTAGAGCATGCACTCTAAAAACGAGATTACAGAAAAAAATCACAAACGTTTGTTACAATATCAGTACAATAGTATATTATACACAAGAAAGGTCATGAGAATAATAATAATGTTGCTATTAAGTGCTAAACCCGGGGGTGGGGATCATTCAGCACTGCTTACACTGGTGTGTGTAGACTTTCCTAAACCACTGTAACTGTGGAGGCGAGAACCTGAAAGACGTCTTTTTCAACCCTAAGAAGCCACACAAGAAGCACACACCAGGCTGAGAGGCCAGCTGTGTACCTCGTGTGATGTATGATATATATATATATATATATATATATATATATATATATATATATATATATATATATATATATATATATATATGTATATATATATATATATATATATATATATATATATATATTTGGCCTGGTGGCAAAAGCTCTCGCTTCACACGGTGAGGGTCCGGTTCGATTCCCGGCGAAGGGGTGGAAACGTCGGGCATGTTTCCTTACACCGGTTGTCTATGTTCACCAATCAGTATAAAGGGTACCTGGGTGTTAGTCGACTGGTGTGGGTCGCATCCTGAGACAAAACTGACCTTATTTGCCCGAAATGCTCTGCATAACAAGCGGCTTTCTATATAATAGTATGTCATTGATGTCAGCTAGGCCTGTATACCATGTACATGTAGTAAATAGATATTATTATATTATAAATATACGTGCATAAATATGAGGATGATCCCATTGTGAATTAGGATACAAGTAAATGGAGGAAGACTAACTGCACTGTTGGACATGGCAACAAGTGATCAATATGACGTTCCCTATTGTCCCTAGTACTGGGGAACGCAGAGTAGAGCCGGGTTGTAAGGTGCCGGGAGTGGGGGAGGGTTGGCTGGGTTGTAAGGTGCCGGGAGTGGGGGAGGGTTGGCTGGGTTGTAAGGTGCCGGGAGTGGGGGAGGGTTGGCTGGGTTGTAAGGTGCCGGGAGTGGGGAGGGTTGGCTGGGTAGTAAGGTGCCGGGAGTGGGGAGGGTTGGCTGGGTAGTAAGGTGCCGGGAGTGGGGAGGGTTGGCTGGGTAGTAGGTGCCGGGAGTGGGGAGGGTTGGCTGGGTAGTAAGGTGCCGGGAGTGGGGAGGGTTGGCTGGGTAGTAAGGTGCAAGGATAGATGGATGGGGATGGTAGGCTAGGCAGTATGATGTATGGAAGGATGGCTAGCTGCGTAGTAAGGTGCAAGGAGGATGGTTGGTAAGGCAACAAGTAAAGACAGGGTGTGTTTCACGAACTTTAGTCCTTATCTTGCAGGCCTGCAGTACCGAGTTGCCTCATATGCAACAATCCTAACAATATGATAAAAGATCAAGGAAGAAAGAAGTTACTCAAATAAATATATATATATATATATATATATATATATATATATATATATATATATATATATATATATATCACTGTTCAATATTTAAAAATAGAACCAGTGTAGAAGCCTTCAAGAGGAAACTGGACAAATATCTTCACCAGGTGCCAGATCAACCAGGCTGTGATGGATATGTGGGGCAGCGGGCCTCCAGCAGCAACAGCCTGGTTGACCAGGCAAGCACCAGACGAGCCTGGCCCATGGCCGGGCTCAGAGAGTAGATACTCTCGAAACTCTTCAAAGGTATATCAAAGGTATAAGCGAATTCCAATACAAGCCAAATTAACAATAAATACCAGAAATCACAGAAAGCCCGAGGTCACAGTGGGATATGTGCCAACTGACAGCCCGAGTGTGTCTGGTTGACTGGAATGATTACTACAGACGAAGTAATCAAACCAGACCCACCCTTGACAAGTCAGAATATCACAACACAAATAACAGTCACCAGACGATCTAGGGTTGTATGCCACCATTACATGACTCTGGTTTCCTTGCTAACTGATGACAAACATTACAACAGTATTGGCAGTGGGTCTCCTGCGCACCGAAAACGTATAGTATAAAGAATGTACTACAGGCGGTAAGAAGGGGTAGGCCGGGTGGCATGGGAAAAAAAATGGGAGAATGAAGTGCATAATCAGGACAGGAAGCAACATTTATTTCTTCATTCCATCCACCTACGAATTATATTTTACACACACACACACACACACACACACACACACACCTAGGAGAACAACGGCATCATGTAAGGAAACATACTCAACATCTCCACCCGCCCCAGGATCGAACTCCGGCTCTCAGGTTATGAGCTGAAGGAGCTGCAGTGAGAGACAGAGAAACAGAGACAAACAGAGAGAGACAGAGACAGACAGCAGACTAATAAAATCAATGACGTCAGTAAAACAGCAGCAGGCAAGCCTACTACCATACCATTCCCTCTCGTAAAAAAAAAAATAGCCAAACATGGCTGTCAGCCAGAGCCAGTGATCACTCACAAAGCAGCAGTGACCACGAGTCACAACTTGCCCAGCCACTTCTCACTTGATGCTACTGCATTAAAAAAAAAAAGCACTAAATCAGTGCCTGTTCTACAGCACTGGGAAGGGGGGGGGGAGAACTGGATAAAAGATGCATTTGTTTGAGGTTAAAGTCTATCGACAAGTCATTAAGGCTGCCCGGTACCCCTAATGTAGGTTTATTTAATTTATGACGCACTTGTAAATATTCAGTTTCCAACATTATCAGATTTGCCATTATCAGCTTGTTACTGTTGTTACCAATTCACTATCACATTATGCAAATCATATTGCATACATCAAATCACAATCACAAATAGTTAAAACTTGCTACTTTGGCTTAAATAGCAACGCTCTTCTTGCCGAATAAGGCAAGCAAAAATTTGTCTATGCAATAATTTCGCAAGAATCATTCTGAACTTAACGAAAAAAATATATTTCACTTTGTTTATTTAATTATTGTAAATTTATCTAAAATATATTTAGTTGCAGTAGGCTAAATTAAATTGCGTTTGTTATAATAAGGTTAGGTAAGTTTTCTAAGGTTCTTTTGGTACAAAATTATTAATTTTTACATTAACATAAATGAAAAAATGTATATCTTTAAACGTATAAGAGAAAGGACTTAATTTTAAACGAGTTCTTGCTAATTGACCAATTTTACCTATTCGCATGACACACAAACATATATATATATATATATATATATATATATATATATATATATATATATATATATATATATATATATATATATATATATATATATAGTATATATATATATATATATATATATATATATATATAAAGAAAAGACGTAATGAAAGACTGTCAATGAATAAAAAGAACTGATGGAGATTCGAACCGTGGTTCTGACACAGCATGTGAAACTATACCACTGTGCTATATACAGTACATAACGTCCACCTTTGGTGCAGTCAACAAAATTGCTTCAAGGAAAATATTCTGAGAATTCTCACTGCAGACGTCTGAATATTTTTTTCTTCCATCCAATGTTTTTGGTATGCATATGAATATTTATTGGGGAATATGGTACCAAAAGGTTTAAGGGATAAGTACACTTAAGTGTATGATACAAATATATCAATAATAGAATGACTTTTGAATGCTAGTAAATTATTGAATAAAAGAAATTTTATAAAAATAAATTTGTAGGACTGAAGTTTGAGTTCTAATGAATATCTGGTATATATGGGCGGTGACGCACACGAGGTGTTCAAACAATATATGCTAAAAAGTTAAGAGATATTTAACTAGCTACAAATTTAAAAGAAAAAACTAAAAATGTCAAATACAAATTAAAAAAAAACATTTCGCGAGAGCCCGTGTATAATTATTTTTATACATTAATTATTGACCAAGAAAACTTTCGAATATACATTTACTGCTGCATGTAGATCACAACTTAAGTCCGAGTACATCCTTAAATAAGGTTTTAATGTAAAATGATTGTTTAACAATTTGTGCGTGCACTATTTAACAGATTTAAATTGGAATGCTGCCTCGGGTCTTTTGATTACCTTGTTTCCAATACTAACTGGCTGAAACTCCAGTCTCGACCTCCAATAACAAATATTATAAAATGAATTTATTTTCAAGGTTACCTCTTAAGAATTCTTCACTGCGCTGTTATACTACTTAAGAGATTTTGAATACTTCATTTAAAATACAGTTCAGAGATAACTGAATGATAAATGGTGATAATTAACACTGTCATTATTTGTGTATGAGCATTTTCCTGCAAGGAAGCTCCTGCGTTAACTTTCATTCTTTGAATTGGTAGTATTATATTAATAAAAAAAATCATATGCTAAACCCGTATGGGTCATACAGTGATGTATGTTTTTTTTTTTTTTTTTTTTTGCTGCATCCTCAATGGTTGTTCCAGCTTAGATCTGCTTACTGAATGCATAATACTATGTAAAGTTTCCAGTGTAACTATCACGCAGACTAGGGAGCACACATACTAAATATGCATTTGATTGCCTTTAATGAAAAATCTCAGCAAGCACTATCCCGGCGTGATCTTCCCCGCCGCCCTTTCCCTGGTGTTGGGGCAGCGGGTGGGGAAGTCAGGGTGGGGAAGTCACGTTCAACTAAGGCAGAGCACACACTAAACCAAACAAGGTGGGCAACACACGCACTCAACTTCTCCACCTCCGTCCCCCCTTTCCCTTTCCCTCTCTCCCCTCACCTTTGTTGTAGCTTTCAAACCTTTTCTCCCTTCTTCCCGCCCCTTTCTCTCACTATCCCTACACTGCCCTTTTCGATGACCCCTCTTCTCTTTCCCTTTCTGTTGCTCTCCACTGTTCTCACCTTTACCCTGACAATTTCTTTCCTCTCATTTCTCCTATCGTCCTTGTCACTCATCCTGTTTCCCAGTTCTCCCTTCCTCTCTCTCGAGCACTCCTAATTTCATATTTCACACGCTTTACTAATTAATAATAATATCTTTATTTACTACAAGTACATGGTATACAGGCCTAGCTGACATCAATGACTTACTACTATACAGAAAGCCCCTTGTTATGCTAAGCATTTCGGGCAAATTAAATCAGTTTTGTCCCAGGATGCGACCCACACCAGTCGACTAACACCCAGATACCCATTTTAAACTGATGGGTTAACAGGGACAGGGACAGCAGGTGTCTTATGGAAACACGTCCCTAATGTTTTTTCAGCCGTACCGGAGGAGATTCGAACCCCGGGCCTCAAGCGTGTGAGCTGAGTGCGCTAGCGATCGAGCTACAGGACACCACTCTCCCTTTCCCACTCTTTCCCTTTTAAATAACAAAAAAGGCACAATACCGTGACTGGAACAATACACACACAACCCGCACATATAAAAAGAGAGGAGCTTACGACGACGTTTCGGTCCGACTTGGACCATTTACAAAGTCACACTAACACACAGCACAAGGGAAGGGGTATATATAGGCAGGCAGACAGGGGAGGGCACAAGAGAGTGGGGTAATAATGGAGGTAGTAGTAGTAGTAGTAGTGGAGTCAGTCATAGTCTAGGAAAGGAGCACTCTCTTGTGCCTTCCCCTTGTCCTGTGTTAGTGTGACTTTGTAAATGGTCCAAGTCGGATCGAAACGTCGTCGTAAGCTCCTCTCTTTTTATATGTGCGGGTTGTGTGTGTATTTCTCTTTTAAAGTTTGTCAATTTATTTAATACTCTTCATTTGTAAATACATTACAGCACTTTGATTTTTCGTTCAGCATTTCCCATATTTCTACCTCCGATTCAACGATTTTAGACTTGTTTTATTCTTTCATCTTGGGGGGGGGGGAGAGAGAGAGAGAGAGAGAGAGAGAGAGAGAGAGAGAGAGAGAGAGAGAGAGAGCAGACGAGACGAGAGACGAGACAGAGAGAGACAGAGAGAGACAGAGAGAGAGAGAGAGAGAGAGAGAGAAGAGAGAGAGAGAGAGAGAGAGAGACAGACAGACAGACATAGACAGAGAGAGAGACAGAGAGACAGAGAGACCGAGAGAGAGACAGACACACACACACACACACACACAACAAGCATCACTCCCACGTGTAAACACTTAACACATGGCCATCATGATGCAAAACCAACCCTTATTTGAAGCACTTGCTTAAGCACAAATGCACTTCATCTTCATTATGCTGCAGGGTCTTTGAAGGTTTCTTCTCCATCCTATGATAGCAAGAGTTATGGCGCGTCACTTTTCATGGTTACGGTAGCTTTGTTTTTATGTAAGTTGGTCTTTTGGTCCCTGCCTTTGTTTGTCTACGTCTGGGTATCCTGCATGGCTTCCCGCTCTCCCCTTCATTTTAGACGTTAACACCTCCAATCCATATATTTAATGGAATCTAATATCCCAATCCAAGTACTTTACTCGAGCTTTCTGGATTCAGAGCTGGGTTCCTGTGCCACATAATCTTATACCGACACACGTATACCGACACACACACATCCTTATTTCTCCACTTGTACTTCCTCTCCTCCCCCTCTCACACTGGCATCATTCTGCAGACTGAGGTAAGACAGCCTTGGCCTATATCACTATCAACATGCCTTATAATACCCTCAACTGCCCTCAATGGTGGACCTCATGCCCTCCTTCACCGTTATCCATAACGCTATTCATCTCATTCATACCCCTTCTTACCAAATAACATTCAGCGTCTTATATTTTATAACATTTTCGTTTTCATTGAGGTTTTGTAGCTTAACCTTATTAATCTATGATCATTATAGAGTTCATAAATTATTTTATTTGTATTTTATGTTTAAAACCATCACGGACGGAACATAGAACCTCCACTACTAGAGCTTAATGACCCGTAAATGTTTAGCGCTCTAAATATAATAAATACTGACTCAGTATTTGTTGAAGCGGGAATTTCTCTTGGTTCTTCACAAGTTCTTGTTGCACATACCTGCTCAAGTTTCGCAAACCATACGAGACAAAAAAAAAAAGTCAAACGAATTAGTCAAATTAACATACACAACTCAAGCCTACGTTAAATATACTTTTATGAGGTGGACCGCTAAGCTAGAGAAGGTGCCTCTGTTCCATGACCAAAAATTCTACTCAGCAGGCCATCATATGATAAAACTGCGCCAGTAGACATGTTCCCTGACGATTATTCCCCACCCGCCCATGGTCGATCCTCGACTATGCTGCATGTCAGACCTGTCGGTATACGTAGGTCTGTTTGGTTCAAATATTTACTTTAAATTCCTACTACGCCTTGCAAATACACGTAGAGTTCAGGTGGCACTTACGTCAAGACAATAATTTGGTAATTACGTAGTAATGTTTCAAAGAGATGAACATAAGTAATAGTGCTTAAGTAAATGGTGACAAGTCACTGCGAACATACCTTAACATATTTATGTAAAGTGAAACTTTGCAAATATTATTATAGTGTGGGTTGGAAACCTCTATTGGTGGTTTGAGTTTCCCGGCCGCACACGGTAACTATGGAAAAAGACGAAAGCAGAAAGTGTCTGCCTTTATTGACGTTTCGTCTACGCAGTGGGTATTTCTAGTCACAAAGCCCGTGTGGGCGAAACTTTCGTAAATAAAGGAACACATTATACTATATCTTTTTTCAACGGTGTCGCTATTTTCTACCATTTCTCTCCAGAGGTTAATTATGTTAACAAGGGTCTCTAGTGTGTTCTCGTGTCGCCCTGAGGCGGGGCTCGAACATGTGACGTAACTTCATAATACATTTAGTCTCCCCGCTCAGTCATACAAGCAGCTGCATAGCTATTAACATAATAATCTTTTACCTGTAGCTCCTTTACCTTTACTATGACAGGTCAAAGAACACGAAGCACATTACTCTCAAGATAAACCCGAGCACACGTGTGCATCAAAACTACAAGATTTCTTTTTGAATAGCATATGAGCCGGCTTATAATTATATTCACATGGATGCGCCAAATCTGTAGGAGTCTTATATACCTTCCCTGGTGAATGGAAAGTAATCAGGCTTGTTCCGAGAAAGGAGAAAGTAACTTAGATCAAGAGCATTCCCCAACATCAACATTAGTATTACTTATTAATATTTACATACTGACCAATCTAACAGGAGAGTAATAAGCATGTGCAATGCATTGAAAATTACCTCATTTTTGATGCTCGGAAAGTTAGTGGAATTCGTGTGATTTAAACGATAACGCTGGCCCAGAGATTCATTATGAGATTAGTAACGTGTCCGGATATATACAGCAGTCGAGTCGAAGCGTATGGTTATCCTACATAAGACCCCCGGAACAGTGTGTGTAAACAATCCCACATAAGAACTTAAAAGAATTAACTAAACTCATTTCAGACGCTGTGCGAACTGAGAAAGGTTTCCCAGTATCCCATAAACTAAGCTTCCTGTGCCTAAGGTACGCAAAATGAATAGAACAAATGCGACATATGTTTCTAATGCAGTTAAATATTGGTGAAGATATGAAGCTGATCAGAAGTACCAGTAGCAGTACAAAAAAAAAAAAGAGCAAAAGTACAGAGCGCTGCAGATGACGGGCAGGACTAGTGATAGAGTAATGAGAGAATTACATTTCAAGGCAGTGGAGACTGAAGTTTATCAACACTAACATCTGTTCCCCTAGAGGGCGGCAAAGAATTGCAGTAGACTAACTGGCCCAAGCTAGGAAAGAAAAGGAAGCAAGAAAGAAGATAGGTAAAGCAAAGAAACCCTTACATTAAGATGACCAGTATAAATAAATGTATATTCAAATTAAACTATTTAGATAATGTTATTTAACGTTTAAATAATTTCCTATAACTGTAATTTATCTTCATTGCATACAAACTGTCGGTATAAATATAGCATTTGTTATAAAAAAAAGGGAACGTGTTTAGAACCCGAACATCGTGTTTGCCGAGATGCCGGCCGGTATTGTACAAAATTACTTGAGTTAGCACGCGTGGCGACAAATAGCTACAATGGCGTACCACCAGTGCTAGGCCACTGAGCATCCAGAGAGGTCTTGAAGTTCCCTGCTAACACACCACCACACGATGCCCTACTTCACTGCTCTGCTTTTAAGGTATTGGCCCTGAAGTCACCCACACGTCTGGAAGCTATAGGCCAAGTCTACACTAGAAATACAATCATCTACCGTTAACCAGCCTAGTGAGTTACAGAAGAACCTTAAATGAAAAAAAAAAACATTCTTGAGTCCAATCTACTAAAAATCATATCAATGTATCAATAATAAGATAAATAACCGATTCTTCGATTCAAGGATGAAAATTAATTTTCCCCTTAAAACCACTGACCATGAACAACAAAGTGAGAGTGAAGCAAAAACTCGGGTAAGTATATGGCAACGTAAGTGAGGTGTATTTACAAGCAACTCGTATGTAGCCAAGTGTAACAACCTTGGCTCATTCAGTTTTGTATACTGCTAGGATACGCTCTCCAGACTAATCAATATTACTTTTATTTATATACTTATTATTACAACCCTTTACGCTTATTTGAACTTAAAGAATCGGCAATGTTAGTTGCTATATATTCCACAAATGCTTTTTGTTCTACCATACCCCTTTATGGAGGTGCCTGAACGCCTGGGAGGGGGCTCGGATCGAACCTGAATGCCTATCATTCCCAATAATGAAAATAATAAAAATGAATGTATAGTACCATGCATATAATTTTGCTGAAAGGCAAACACTATTATAAACTACGTTTTCTCAACTAAAAGTTTAACCAAATAAACTCATTTGTCTACACGAGACCTCTGTATCCCAATTTCCAAAAATAGATTTGTCCCACACAACTGCAATCATAAACATCACGTGTATGGTGGGGGGGAGGGGGGAGCCTAGTCTGACATTCATTACCAACTCAAATTCATGCTGGTCAGGTTGTGAGTGTAACAGACAAAGGAATGAGCAATGGCTACTTTATGATCCAAAACAGGCAAAAATTAAATTTTATGAACTGAAGGGCATTAGTTAATGATGCGATATTAAGATGTAATGTACCTACAACACAAAGAAATATACTAATATACCTGTGACTGATTTCGAGAGTTTTTCTACTCCTGTGATCACACATTCCAGCGAGACGCGTTGGTGGAATTTATGACTACGTGGGTGTAAGTCAGTTAGATATTCACCTTGGGAACCTTGACCAAGAAAGTATAAATTTGCGCTAAGCAAACTAAATCATGGATAATTGTGAATCCTATGTTGACTATCTTATTATTATTAAAATAGTCATGGGAAGAGTGCTAATCCCGTAGGAGTCATACAGCTCCTGGGAGAATGGGAAACAATAGGATTCAATCAAAGGGAGAATATGTCCAATTTCTTAAATCGAAGAGCTCCCCCCCCCCCCTCACTGATATCTAGGCACTTCCCTTGAAGGGTTTCACTACTATAATGTACTCATCTTAACGTATATTAAATGTTTGATTCACTGTTCCTGACACCATTTCCTTAATGCTTAACGACAAGTTTTACAGATCTCTGGTTTCCAGAACCTGATTATACCTACTCCCGAAACTGTGCAGTGTTTGTCTCCCCTGTAAATTTCACTCCCAAGACTCGGGCGAAAAAGTGCTTCCTGATGTCCATGTGGTTCACTGCATCTTTTACCGCCATCTGTCCCCTAGATCATTCTCTTCACACCTAATACTGCCTACCCCCTCCAATATACCTTTGATGGGTTTCGAGTTTTTCTGCTCCGAGCCCAGTCTTGGGCCAGGCTGTTCACTATCTATTCCCTGGAGTACTTCGTATATCCATCCTGGTCCTCTCGTTTAGGGTTGATATGTTGCTGAAATTAGTATGCAGTCGATATATGCTTTTTCTTGCGTCTTTTGCTTTGTACAGTATCACGCTTCCTCGATCGTATTCTTCATCAGAGCTTCTCTTCCTCCATTTTCATTAATTTGCACTTGTTAAGAATTATTTAAAATAACCACCTTGAGGCAAATCCCTATCTTCTCCGATTGTCATCACAGATCATTAATGTCATATTGTAAACAGTGATATATAGTATCCGATTTACGCTTGACGGTCACTTACATTACGAATAGCAGTGATGCCAAGCACTGATCCTTGGGAGCTCTACTCATCTCTCTCCACAACACCCTTACCATTTATACACCAAATACTGTATCCCTGTATCCACTTGAGTACCTTACCTACTACTCCTATCTACTCTTCCTGTATACTGTATACAATTAACTCATATACGGTACCATATCAAATGCTTTACAATTAAGAAAAACAGTCTCCTCAACCCCCCCTCCCTCCCTCTCTCTCCTGTCTTATTTCCATCACTGTCACATTACTGTTAGCACTATTATTATATAACAAGTGAGATTTGCCATTTCTAAACCTGTACTGGTTGTCTCAGATTTATCTATTTTTTCAAGGTGCTCAGTTATTCTCTTTCTCATTGTCATTTCTAGTAGCCTAGGTAGTATGCTAGTCAGTGAACCTTGTTTACAGTTTAGTATACTGGGATCACATATACAGTCTTCCAGCTGTCCAGCAGTAAGTTTCCTTAGTTATGTTTTATATGTTTGCTATAGGTCACAATTTTTCTGCTTCTCACAATACCCGAGGTGAAATCCTTTGATATATTGAACCTCTGATGGGTTTTCTAACTCTACAGCCCAGCCCTGGGCCAAGTTTGTCTGGTGCTTTCTAGGTCAACCAAGCTGTTGCTCCTAGTGGTCTGCTGGCCCACCGTCTGTTTCTACTATTGTTGTCCTAAATTTCTTTGGAGCTCTCACTTCCTCCTCTGTTTAAATTTTTTCTCTAATATTTACAGCTTGCTCCTTTCACTTCCTCCTTCTGGTATCTACCTTGATTCTTCAATACATACTTTAATTCCTTAGTGGTAATCCCCTTTATATACGAAAGGAGGGAGATGAAGAGTCTTGATCCTTCTGCGTAATTTTGTCTGACTTGCAGTTCATGTACACTAAATGGTGGGAGGGAAGAAATTGGAAAGAGAATAATTGTAGTTACAAATTTTATAACTATGATACCTTATGGCATTTTGGTCTGTCCTAGACTACTGTCTGTCCAGAATGGACTGAAATGTGTCATAAGGTTCCTCTTCCTCATGAGGATTTTTGGAGACTTGTTCCAACCATAGCATTTATGACAGTTATTCAAGATACTGCGATAAGATTATTATAATAAAAAAGAAGTGCTAAACCCACTAGGGTCATACAGCGCTTTTCAAGAAGTTGGTATTTAAAATTTTACAAAGTAATTATCCACAATAAAACTTGTATTTTTATTAGCAGATGACATGTATATACAGTATATTAACAGTCGATATTCAGGTAACTAAATTGCCTAACAATTATTTTAATTACCATATGATAAGTACTCACATAAAAGTTCAGAATGCTATAAATCACATTACAAACTTTTAGAATAAGGATTTATTTTAACTTCAAACAAATACCATACACGCCTCAAACACGTAACTAGTTTTACTGCTCATTTCATCTCTTATTCCAGTAAATAATTAGTACAGCTACTACTGAAGCCATAAGATATTGCCCTTTATTTACATTCCAAGAATCTTCAATGTGCTTTAAGGTACCCTGTTACCAGTCATTTAAATAACTAATTAAGTAAAAAATAATTTAAGGAGCCATTAAATTATGATTTTCTCTTGGATTATCACTAGAGGCCTTTGTTTGGATTATTAAGTAATTAACCCAGGATAGCCTAAGAAAACCAAGCAGGATATCAGTTTCCAATGGGGCTACCTGAAGAGGATCTCAGGGGTCAATGCCCCTACAGCCTGGTTTCAGACCAGGCGATCTTCCTCAAGGGGCAACAAACAACACTTAACCAACACCCAGGTATCTTATTTACTGTAAATGAACAAGGAAAGTTACTGTATGGTGACTTGCCCATACTTCTTGCCCCACCCAGTATTCAAACCCTTTCATTTGCGAGTCACTAGCACGGCACTCAGTATCAAATTTTGTGTAAATCTATATAATTAAAAAAATACCTAAAATGGCTGGATCCATCAATAATTTGCACATTAAGTTAAATTTGGTGATGTTGCTAATAAATGGTCACCAAGACTCTACCATTATGGAAAGATTTCCTGAACATATATACATAATAAAAATAAGATTTTTGCAATAATAATATGCAAACATTAAGGAGATAACTATTATTTGAGAGAAAAAAAAGATGTAACTAGTTTTAATGATAAGACTGGCCCTAGATCAATAAGGGGAAAATCACTGCAAATAAATCATTGCAACATCATAAAATTTACTCTATGCTTAAATACAATAAAGCCAACACAACACCCAGGTAAAGAAAACTTATAATAGAGATATGACCATGAAGAGTATAGGAGGAAAATGAACGTTTATTGTGTGGAGTCACCAGAGATCACCGCCTCCTGATACAGGAATCCAGTGCAGTACTCACGTAATTTCCATGATCTTTTCGACAGGTTGGGAGACCGACTAGGGTTCATGTTGGCTCAATAGGATAATCCTCCATCCAACTTAAAAAGCCGTGGGAGGGGCGACAACGTTCACAGGGAATCAGCTGGTCCTTGAACCCGGTATAAACAACCACCTTTTAAAAGTCCACTAGTAACACTCCCTCGAGGAGCACCTTAGGTGAGCGGCGCCATCACTTGCCTCACCTAAGACACTCACGCTCTCCCACACACGATAAAACACACCACTGGGTAGCTGTGAGCTTAGGTGTCACCGCTGGCCTCCACTGACGACTCCTCAACGACAACATTTCAGGTTTTCGAAAACCAGATGCAATGTGAGGAGGTGAGTATGAATCAGAGTTATGATTGGCTGCACCCTGGCAGACAGCACCTCCACCATCCAATCATATTATACTTCCAATGTTTATTATGCCTTTCAGGAAAACACACTCAAATCAAAAACTAAAATTATTTAGTAAGTAAATAAGCAAGTAAGGTTATTTACCTTCAATTTTGCATATTATAAATAATATCAATGTACTTCGTAATAGCTTATGTGTATATTGACCAGGATAACACACAAAAGTCAAACAAAGTTACTTATTGCCATCAGGATCTTAGCATTATTATTATTATAACGTCTTTCTCAAGAATATTAAAGTAATGTAATAAAGTTATTTATGTTTCTTACAGAACTTGTCAGTTAGAGTATATAGATTAATAAATTTCATAAACTATAAATAATTGAATACTCTTTGTTGATCAATAAAGGCTTCACTTGCACGATAAAGACATGTTGACTTTTGAACCTTTAGTTCCTTCTATTTGGAAATACATGATCCTTTTATAGTTTTAGCCAAGACTTTGGAAATATTTCCTTTCCGAATACCTGGAAGCAAACCTTAATGCAGCTTAATTAAGCTCTGGCGACCATTAACCTCTCTCAACAAGAAGCTTGGATGGGTGGACGGTAGGGTTCACTCGGCACCTCCAGGTGTCTCAACTTCTAAACTCCAACAATAACAATAACAATGAGTGGAGGTTTCACTCGCTGGCTTCTTGTTTCTCACTCCAGGTGGTCCCAGCCACCAGCTGCATGGTATACCACTTCACTTTCTGTATTGTGTACGTAAGAAGGGAGGGGCACTGCAGCAGGCCTCAAACACTTATTATGCAGCCATAAAGGAGGAACTGGTAGCCTGATCATGCCATGGCCAGTCGTAATAAAAACCAGTATAGGAAGAACTATAAAGTCCCTAATGAAAAAAGCTACAGAAAGGGATTTTTCGTATAGTTAACATTAGTGGAACAGTTAATTTCAACTGATTTTTTTTTATTTTTTAATGTCCTTATAATTCATTTTCATGTATTTAACTTACTCAAGATATTCCTGTTGGTTTTATAGTAATCCATTTTCATGTATTTTATCTACTCCGTTTAGTCTGTTTTCATTGATAATCATTAATTATTTTAACTACATTTAATAGTTAGGCTGCTAATAGTTATTATAATGACTGCAGTGGAAATAGTCACTTTACCTTTTTTTGTGTCTTGATAGGTAATTTGCACATGCTACTATACGAGATAGTTTTAATCATCCAAAAATTGTGTAATTGTACCTAAATAAACTTACTTAGGTCTACTGGCTCATGCTAAACATGATCAACTTGCATCCATCTGCACCCACTCATATATTTGTCCAACCTATCATTAAAGCTAATCAAAGTTCTTGCTTCAGTAACACTACACATGTACACTCTTACACAGCTGGAAAAAACTCCTATAAAAGTATTGTAGCATCTGTATAATTTTTATTTGAACACACTAGCTATCTATATAGATTTAATGCTATTTTTAATATAATATTAATATTATTTGGTTACTTGTTAGCATTTGGATTGGTTGAAAGCTACACTATTTGGTTTTCTTACGTTATCCAAAACAAATAACTATTTTCCTGTGGAATGGATAGCATGGATGTTATTTATAATATAAAAGATTAACATTTTTCTGCCCCTGGGGAAAAGTAAAGTAACCAAAAGATTTTAATCTGGTTATTAACATGAGAGTGGGGGTGGGATATAGTAACCCAGGATAACTGGAGAAAGTCAGTTTTGCTTATTAACATTGGGGTCCTTTGATCATCCTCCCCAAAATGCAAGCTGCAAGTCTGTAAATACCCAATCGCCCATTTACTGATAGGTGAACAGGAACAAAAAGTATAAGGAAATATTCCCAACATTTTTACTCCTGGGTTCAAACCAGGGTCCTTTGGTTGTGAACTGAAAGTACTACTACTGAAGCCATAAGCCCTTCAAGGGAAGGAAGGATTGAAACTCATGAAATTCTTTTGAGCCAAGTGATTGGTGTTATGCTTTTCTGATTGCCTCCAATTCCCCAGGTGGTGAATGACACCTACAGGCTTCGAGTTTCTTTGTCATAAACCATAACTCTTGTATATGGTTTATGACCCAAAGTATGGCTTCTACATGCTGCTATGTCTTGTAATTTTAAAGGTTTTTACATTTTCTCTTATTTCTTCTTTCAACAAACCAGCCATATCCCACCGAAGCAGGTTGGCCCAAAAGAAAAAAAACGAAAGTTTCTCCTTTTAAATTTAGTAATATATACAGGAGAAGGAGTTATTTATATATAGTAGTATATTATTTGTGTATTATTTGCGAAGGGATTCAGGGAAACCAGTTAATTGATTTACATAGTTGGACTTGAGTCCTGGAAATGGGAAGTACAATGCCTGCACTTTAAAGGAGGGGTCTGAGATAGTGACAGCTGGGAGGGACTATTCTCAGCTGTCGTATCTGAGCTCCTCTGCAAAGACAGTGATTATGTATGAGTGTGGTGAAAGTGTTGAATGATGATGAAAGTATTTTCTTTTTTTGGGATTTTCTTTCTTTGTGGGTCACCCTGCCTCGGTGGGAGATGGCCGACTTGTTGAAAAAAAAAAATAAACATAGATTGGATGGAAGGTGGTGTAAGGCATGTCCCAGGAATTGTTGGAAGGAGGTTATAAGTGTGGTCTTAAGCATCCAACAAGCATGTTAAATTGGAGTGAGTAGAAATAGTTTTTTGGGGATTTGACATGCTGCTAGAGTGTGAGCAAGGCAACATTTATACAGGGATTCAGAGAAAACAGTTAACCAGATAAAATTTTTGAGGGTGGTAAGTCCAGTGTCTTCACTTCAAAGAATAGTTATGAATGTTGCAGTTTGAAGGTTCACCTGAATTGTGATCTGCAATAGATATATATGAAAATAGTTAGAGAAAGACTAATGTTGAATATGTTTCTTCATTTGGTAGCTATTGTAGACATAACAGCAGTCTCTGAAAATGTCTGTTTATTTACCCATATACTAAAACATATCATAGTGCTTGTTTATTAATCATTGCTCATTACAGGTGGCATCAGGCAGCAAGCAGATGGTACACAAATGTGCACAAAACAGAGTACATCCAGGGACAGTCACCCGAACCACGAGTGAGGGAATATTTCTATTATGTTGACCATCAAGGAATGGTATGTGAAAAATTCTAAGGTACTATGAGTGTAAATTTCTATATATATTTGTTGATTATGTAAAAGTTTATTTAAGTAAAAAAAAAGGTATGTACATAAATAATTTGCCTTTTTTTAATTTACACATATTAGTGCAGTATTTGCATACATTTACAGTGGACCCCCGGATTACATACTGCTCCAAACTCGAACAATTATGTAAGTGTATTTTTGTAAGTGCTTTTGTAAGTGTATTTTTGGGGGTCTAAAAGGACTAATCTAATTTACATTATTCCTTATGGGAACAAATTCGTTCGGTAACGGCACTTGAACAGCATTCTGGAACGAAATAATGACGTAATCCGGGGGTCCACTGTATATACATCTAACTCAAAAAAAAAATCAAATTATATTTTCATTTAAAAAAAAATTCAGTCATGAATAGGGAAATGTAGGCATACTGTACATACTGTAGTGATATTTTTGTAAAGCCCATATGACAGTGTTTCTGACCTGAAGAACTCTGCATTATATTAATTTTATTGGAAAATATGTGTATTTTATTCTCCATGGGGAAGTGGAATAGAATTCTTCCTCCGTAAGCCATGCGTGTCGTAAGAGGCGACTAAAATGCCGGGAGCAAGGGGCTAGTAACCCCTTCTCCTGTATATATTACTAAATGTAAAAGGAGAAACTTTCGTTTTTCCTTTTGGGCCACCATGCCTCGGTGGGAAATGGCCGACGTGTTGAAAGAAGAAAGATGTGTATTTTATCCCTGGTACTGTATACTATGAGCGTGATAGATAGGGGTGAATAGAGACAAATGGTTTTTAATGGATGTGCTAATGGAATGTGAGCAAGGTAACTTTTGTGTAATGATTCAAGGGAAACGTTTTGGCTAGACTTGAGTCCTGGAGGTGGGAAGGGCAGTAATTTGATTGTGATGTCAGCACACTTCTGGAAAGACACTGACTGAGTGAATGTGTTTTCTTCTTTGGGCCACCCTGCCATGGTGGGAGACAGCCATTGAGTTAAAAAAAAAATATAGCTCATCATATGCTGATAGAGGTTGCTAATTACAGAAATAAAGAATTGGTAATACTAGTTATAATGTTTAAAATCCCAATGTTAATGAGAAATTGCAAGTTTGTTTCTTATATCTGCAACAAAAATAATTTATTATTCTAATTAGAATAAATTTTTCCAGCTTTTTTTGGATGATGCAAAAATCAAGAATTTCACATCCTGCTTTAAAGGTAGGTAATATTGTGTGTGTGTGTGTATTCAGTCTACTACACAAAATATTGTGCAGCATATTAAAGATATGATGGAATACTGTAAAATGCTATTTTTTCGATGCCAAATATGCTTGCAAATAAAGAAATATAACATTTTTTAATACCTACTGTACTTTCATCAAGATACTGAAGTAGCCAACTTGAGTATTATTTCTGTAAATTATCACTTATGTATTTCTGTAATTTAAATAATAAATGCATTTTATCAGACTTGTAAATAGTAGTAAAATAGACGGTTAATGTGGTTTAAGGCTATAGACTATTTGAGGGTCTTTGAGGCTGCATGCCACCTGTTCACCCCAGTCAAGAATACTTTAATCACTATTTTAGGGAGAAGAGTAAACTCTCACATATACATACACACTATCCTCATAGTAAAGATTGGTCGTTCACTGGATGCAAATGTGTGTAGGGTATTGTAATGGGTGATACCTGCTTACTCAATACTTTACTTTCTCAATGTTTGTTGGTTTAGCTTTCAAGTCTGTAAGGATTGAAAGCCTAATTCCTCTAATTGAAACACAAAAATATCTGGTTATTTGAATATCTTAAAAGTGATATTTGGAAAAAGAGAAAGTGTTAGAGACGTAGAAAAAGAAACGGATAAAAGACATAAGAAGGGGAATTGCATGGGTCTGAGGCTAGTTTATGCAGTATTTGTAGATATTTTAGCAACGAACTATGGTGACCACAAGAAGATGTAAACAAGAGACCAAATAAAGGCTTTTGTTTCACTAGCAGTGAATTTCCACTGGTAACTGGGTTACCAGTGGAAATACACTGCTGGTGTATTTTACTCCATTACTGTATTTCACTCCATCACAGTGATGGAGTGATTATCATTCACTCCATCACAGTGATGGAGTGAATGATAATGAAAGTTTTTCTTTTCAGGCCACCCTGCCTTGGTGGGAAGCGGCTGATGTGTTAATAAAATAAAAAAACTGGGTTCTGTCATTCATCTCATAGATAAGTTTTTTTTTTTATACATTGTACAGTGGAACCCCGACTTACGATGTTATCATCTTACGTTATTTTCGATAACCGATATTTATAACGTAAGAAATTTGATTGTGACTTACGATGTTTGCTTCGTTTACCGACATTCGTACCGGACCTGTCCGCTTGGCGCCCAGCTGAGCGCACTCCAGGGAGCGTCAGTGCTATTGTTTACAAGCGGAGCGACCACCCACCCACCCACACCCACGCATTCATACCAGTATATTGTCATTATTCCACTGTTTT
Organism: Cherax destructor; assembly: GCA_009830355.1. NCBI lineage: Eukaryota > Metazoa > Arthropoda > Malacostraca > Decapoda > Parastacidae > Cherax > Cherax destructor. The sequence goes on from WNWK01000849.1 coordinate 167,890, forward strand.
TAGTGCTTGCAACTGCTAAATAAGCTACCATGGGTCCAAGGAAAGATCCTAGTGCTAAGCCTGTGGCAAAGAGGAACAGAAATATATGTACGATAGAAGTGAAGAAGGAGATAATAGAAAAATATGAAAGTGGAGTGCGTATCAGTGAGCTGGCCAGGCTGTATGGTAAACCCTATTCTACCATCGCTACCATTGTGGATAAGAAATATTCAAGTAAAATCAAGGAAGCTGTTGTTGCAAAAGGTGCATCTGTGATCACAAAACACAGACCACAAGTGCTGGAAAATGTGGAAAGGTTGTTGTTGGTGTGGATCAACGAGAAACAGTTAGCAGGAGATACTGTTTCGGAGGGAATAATATGTGAAAAGCAAGGCAGTTGCATGATGATCTCCTTAAGAAAATGCCTGCAACGAGTGAAGTGAGCGAAATTTAAAGCCAGCAGAGGCTGGTTTTACAAATTTAAGAATCTAAGTGGCATACATAGTGTTGTGAGGCATGGTGAGGGAGCCAGTTGTGACAAAAGTGCGGCTGAAAATATGTGCCTGAATTCCAGGAGTACCTAGAGGCTGAACAATTCCTCCCCAACAAGTGTTTAATTGTGATGAAACAGGCCTGTTTTGGAAGAAAATGCCCAACAGGACCTACATTACTCAGGAGGAAAAGGCACAGCCAGGACATAAGCCTATGAAAGACAGGCTAACTTTGATGCTTTGTGCCAATGCCAGTGGTGATTGCAAAGTGAAGCCTTTACTGGTGTATCTTTTTGAAAATCCCGAGTGTTTGGCAGATGCGGTGTCAGCAAGTCTAACTTGTGTGTGATGTGGAAGTCTAACAAAAGGCTTGGGTCACAAAGGACATTTTCTTAGATTGGTTCAATGAAGTGTTTGGCCCCAGTGTGAAGAAATATCTATTGGACAATAATTTGCCACTTAAGTGCCTCCTGATAATGGACAATGCTCCTTGTCATCCTCCAAACTTGGTAGAGAAAATTGTGGAGGAGTTTAAATTCATCAAAGTGAAGTTCTTGCCCCTAATATCACTCCTCTCCTCCAGCCCATGGACCAGCAGGTCATTTCCAACTTTAAAAACTCTATACCAAAGCAATGTTTCAAAAGTGCTTTGATGTGACCACAGACATGAACATAACTCTAAGAGAATTTTGGAAAAACATTTCCATATGCTGCATTGTGTACACCTTATAGGTAAGGCTTGGGAGGGAGTGACTACCAGGACTTTGAACTCTGCCTGGAGAAAATTGTGGCCAGACTGTGTCCTAGAGAGGGATTTTGAAGGTTTTGGGGCTGAGCCTCAGAACCCTGAGCCTGAGCCTGTTTTGGAAGAAATTGTGGAATTGGGCAAGTCTTTGGGGTTAGAGGTGAGTGGTGAGGATGTGGAACAGTTGGTGGAGGAGCACAAGGAAGAGCTAACCACTGAAGATCTGCAAGAGCTTCAACAGCAACTGGAACAAGAGAGCAGAGGTCAGGACAATGGTTCAGAGGAGGAGGTGGAGGTGGAACAAAAATGGAAGAATGTGCCTTCTTCAAGGATTAGGAGATCTGTGCCAAATGGAGTGATGTGCAAGCATTTATGGATGAATATCACCCTAACCATGCTGTTGCAGGCCGTGCTGGCAACCTGTACAATGACACAGTGGTGTGTCATTTCAGGGATGTGTTAAAGAATCGCCAGACACAGAGCTCCCTGGACAAATTTGTTGTTAGAAAGAGGTCTAGTGACTCTCAAGCTGGTCCTAGTGGCATTCAAAGAAAAAGGGAAGTAACCCCAGAAAAGAACTTACCACCTGCAGTGTTAATGGAAGGGATTCCCTTCCAAACACTAGCATACTACTCCACCTTCTCCTCCTCCGTCCTCCACACATCAACAACTCTTCAATAAATGTAAGTGACATGTTATTGTACAATATTTGCATGTGTATTTATGTATTCTTTATTCAATTATTTATTATTTAATGTCCAAAAGTTCTAAAAAATATTTTATTTAACTACTTTTGGAAGTCTTGGACGGATTAAATTTATTTCCATTATTTCTTATGGGGAAAATTGATTCGTTTAACGATTGTTTCGCCTTAAAATATGCCCTCTCTGACGGATTAATATCGTAAGTCGGGGTACCACTGTATTATGATTTCTAAGTCTTTCTCACCATGACTTCCCTTAGAACAGTTCATGTTGTATTACCCACTTGGGTTTAGTGCAAGGAGCTAGTAACCCCTTCTCCTGTATATATATTACTAAATGTAAAAGGAGAAACTTTCGTTTTTCTTTTTGGGCCACCCCGCTTCGGTGGGAAACCGCTGACGTGTTGAAAGAAAGAAGATGTAAATTTTTCTAATTAATATTTCTTTTGCAGATAAGAAGTTCCTTCAGTTTTTGTTCAGTCGACTTCGCTTCAATGAAACAAATAAATATCCAGAGTTTCCATTTTTATCTCTATGTGGTCGTGAGAGGAATTACCTAAGGTGTGATGATCTGCCACTGGTATTCACAAATTTGGTAAGAGTAGTCACATACTATTATATCAAGTAGGGATTTGACAGCAGGATGAATTTTTCAAGTCATTGTAATGGATAATCCATCTTCACTGAATACCTCATCAGTGTTTCTTGCTTCAAATTTAAAGTTTTGGATATTCTATACCTGTATCTCTTGTGAAAGTGGATGATGTCTCAGATGTATAAGAGTACAGTAGGCTAGTAAGCAAAATAGTGCAGTGGAACCCCGGATTTCATCCGCACTGAATATCATACGTTTCGGATTTAGACCACTTTTTTGGGCGAAATTTTGCTCCGGATTTTGTACCTCCGCCCAGAAATTGTCCGTATTAGACGCGCCCGCCCACCCGGGACGCCGCCACTCATGTGTACATGTCTCAGTCTGGCTCTGTCAATGGTTGAGTGAGCATTACTTCACGCGTTCATCCGAAACATTTTGTAATAATCCATTTTTTTTGTGCTTGTTTATTGAGTGCGACTGCAAAATAAGCCACCATGGGCCCAAAGAAAGTTCCTAGTGCCAGCCCTTTGGTAAAGGTGAGAAACACGATAGGGAAAAAGGTGCCTTCTTCAGTGATTAAGGACATTTGTGCAAAGTGGAATGAGGTGCAAACTTTTGTGGAAAAATATTACCCTGAACAAGCTGATGCAAGCCGTATCTGCGACATGTTCAGTGACAATACCTTGTCCCATTTTAGGCAAATCTTAAAGAGACACCAGAAACAGAGCTCTCTTGACAGATTTTTAGTGCGACAGGGTTCCAGTGCCAGTAAAAGACGAAAAAGGGAAGTAACCTCGGATAGGGCTTTGATACTTGAAGTCCTTATGGAGGGAGATTCCCCTTCCAAACAATAACCTCTGCTCCTCCTCCCTCTCCCCTCCTTGCCATCCATACCCCAACAAGAGTCTTCAATAAAGGTAAATGTGATGTTAAATGTTCATTTATCCATCTCATTAATCATTTATATTTCTTTCTCATTGTTTTCTGTATGTAAAATTATAGTTATTCTTTAAAAAATGTATTTTTTTTTTTTTAATATTTTTGGGTGTCTGGAATGGATTAATTGTATTTACATTATTTATTATGGGAATATTACTTCAGTTTTCGTCTTTTTCGGATTTAGACCGACCTACTGGAAATCCGGGGTTCCACTGTACTGTCATAAGAATTTTCAGTATACAGTGGTACCCCGAGTTTCGGACATAATTCGTTCCAGAAGGCTGTTCAAGTGCCGTTACCGAACGAATTTGTTCCCATAAGAAATAATGTAAATTAAATTAGTCCATTTCAGACCTCCAAAAATACACTTACAAATGCATTCATCTTTAGTACATATGTTTGGTATAGGTGTGGCAATTTCTGTTATGTTTAGTTCAGTGAATCTCTATATGTAACGATGCTGAAATGTTAATGGGTCCAGAGGATGCTGCTTCTGATATTTTTGTGCCTAACATAAATTTTATTTCATAGAACTCAAGACAAACTTTAATTGCAAAAATATTTTTCCAGGTAATGAAAGACACGCATTTGGGACTAGAGGACACCTTGCATATAACAATGCAGGAGAAGCAATGAGTCATCAGTTCCAACCATCGGAATTGTGTATGCAAGTGGAGACAGGACGAGTGTACCACCCAGCTCCTGAATATGTTGGAGGTGTGGGTCTAGTCAGATCCCAGTTATCTATCCAGCTTTCTGCACACTTTATATTTAACAACAGTGAGCAACAACCTCCTACCCACATAAGCTGGAAGGGTAGGCAAGTAGAGTTGTCTCAAAATTTAGTGTCAGTATTGCAAAATTTAGAGCAAGTTAGGCAGTATAGTTTAGGGCTTATGAATGATGAAACCTAATTTGTGTATAACTAAATTTTTAATAATTTTAATTGTACATATGCATATTTTTTTTTTTTTTTTTCAACAAGTCGGCCGTCTCCCACCGAGGCAGGGTGACCCAAAAAGAAAGAAAATCCCCAAAAAGAAAATACTTTCATCATCATTCAAACACTTTCACCACACTCATACATAATCACTGTCTTTACAGAGGAGCTCAGATACGACAGCTGAGAAAAGTCCCTCCCAGCTGTCACTATCTCAGACCCCCCCTTTAAAGTGCAGGCATTGTACTTCCCATTTCCAGGACTCAAGTCCAACTAAATCAATTAACTGGTTTCCCTGAATCCCTTCACAAAATGTTACCCTGCAAACACTCCAACAGATCGTCATGTCCCAAAAACCATTCGTCTCCATTCACTCCTATCTAACACGCTCACACATGCTTGCTGGAAGTCCAAGCCCCTGCCCACAAAACCTCCTTTACCCCTTCCCTCCAACCACATATGCATATATAAAATTAAAATTTTTGCTGTCTGGCCCTGGAGGCCCAGTTAAGATATCACACCTATTTTCTACCTAACATCTACCTTTCCTGGCCCTGGTATGGTTCTGAGTGAATATTTAAAAAAAAAAATTGAGTTTCTTCAAGCATTTTCCACTAAAATCTGTATAAGATTTAAAATCATTAATTTATAGTCAAAAACTGCTTTAGTTTTGCTTTATTGTTGCTGTGCACAGATTCCCACTGAGGTATTTGAGCCCACCCAGATCTAATTAAGATTGTTATTATGTCAACACTTAACCTTCTAGCTGGAAATATGTCTGTTTCTGCCTGTTGTCATTAGCCTCATACCAAGGAGGTTTTGGGAATATTGTCCATATCTGTATTTATTTCTTTATGCTTTACATCTTACTGTGAATGACATCCATCCTACTTGCCCCAGTCACATAATTTGTGGTAATGATGAGCTTTCTGAAGATTGTCCATTGGCAGTTTGAATCCTACTCTGGCTTCTAGGGTAGTCCAGGGATGATACCATGTGTTTGGGTGGTGTGAAATGACCTTGCTTGTAATTGTAGTTGGAGATTTCCAAGAGGCATCACACTTCTCTTACTCCTTCTCCAGTCATTTCCATGGGCTCTTTGTCCAATGACTTGGTCCCTATGGGCTCCTGTGTTTTGGATTCTTAGTCACTATGCTGCAAAGGGACAATTAGACAACAGTGTAACTGTCAGTCAGTCAGTCTCGTGATCATACTGGCCTCCTCCTCCAAGTTCCAAAGTGTGTTGGCTAGTTGTTCCCAGCCATTACAGTAGCAGCTGGGGTGCATGGTGGGTTGGGATCATCTCGGTGCCCTTGTTGGGCTCACCTCGTTTCTTCTTTTTGCTGATAGCGTAGATCTTATTGTCTTTTATTTTCCCATCTGAGAGCTCCTCCTCCTCACTGCCCATGACTTCAGGTGGGGGGTTGGACTTTTATTATGGAGTTTTATTCTACTGTCTTCTTCAGCCCATCTTGTATTCTGCGGATTCTGCTTCAGTGTGGCCAAAGTCTCTTTCCTGGCTGTAGCCTAACTTCTACTATAGTGTCCCACAATTTACCCATTTCCAGATGTTTGGCCTTCAACCACTATTACTATGAAATTGGCTGGAGGTTCTCAAGGCCATCCTACAGCTAGGGGGATCTCATCTGCATTTTGGTTATGTTCATGGTTGTGCTTCCATGTTTTTCAGCATGTCCATCTGGAGGGCCTTCCAGGGCTTTCTATATTACCCTTTACAGTGGTTTCCAACTACATTAAGGCTTACCTTTACCTTCATACCTTTGATGGGTTTCGAGAGTCAACCAGGCTGTTGCTACCTGGTTGGCTCTGTCCTCTGTTCAGTGAGGCCCTAAATGACTCATACCCACCTGGCCCCTTCAATGATCTATTTTCATGTCTCACAGCTCGTGCTCTCCTCTCTGTAAGGGTCCATTGCTTCGGACAAGCATTCACCCTGCATCCAAGTGTGTGATACCAGGGTTGTGGCATGCTTTTTTAACTCGGTTGTCCTGTGTTCTGAAAATGGCATGAAACTTACCTGCCAGGGAACATACCTCAGGCATTATACTCACCAAACTACCACCTATCTGGGAGTTTCCTTCCCTGGCACTTATACTTCCTGTATGTAAGGTCTCTTATTACCTTGTTTTCCCCATGTTTCCCGAGAATTATCTTTGATGTTTGCCTCTTACTCTTACAGGCCCACTGTCACTTCACTAGAACTAGGACTCTCTATGGGTTGCTGGTTGCTGTCTGGGTCCATTAAGGGGTTTGAGTGTATGTTTAGCAAGGTCCCATATATTCTCTTAACCATTACAGAATTTAGTTGCTAGGGTTCTTGCTTATGGTCTTAGGCCTCTCCTGTGCATCAGTCTGGGATGGTTGAGTCTATAAACATTTGTATGTCTAAATATGTAGAGCATCTTGTGCAAATGAAGGGAGAATGACTCAACTCATGATTGGATCAGTCTTCAGTGGGTTTTACACTTAGGTTTGTGTGATGGATCTTTGTTTGTGATTACTGTACACTTGTATTCATTTGCTGTTGCTTGTACTGGTTCTTGTGTGCATGCAATGGCAGGGTCTTCTAGCCTCGCAGGATGCCACCACTTTGGCTTACTGCATTCCACTGTAGGCCTTGTCCTAGTGTTGCTTACAGAGGTTCTCTTCTACACCATTTCTGGCACGATCTTTAGGTGCCCAAATATTCTAATTCTCATATTTTTCAGGTTCCTGTCTCAGTGTCATACCAGCTTAGATTCCATCTCTGCTCAACAGATGCTCCTCTGATTCTGGGTACATGTAGTACTGTTTTAGCTGAGCCTTTCAGGACTTCATAGCAGAAAACTACTTTGAATGCTGAAAGAAACTTTTTTGTGTTTGTTGGGAAGGGCAGAAGGGGGTCAGGGTTTCACCTCCTCTCCCAGCTGTTTTTGATTGCCAACTGAATCTCGACAGGTATGCATCACCCTTTTCTTCCAGCTGGCTTTTGCACACCACAACAGCTGAATGAGAGGTGAGACTAAACTGGGAATAGTGGGGCATGTAAGACCATGTTAGGGCTAAGAATGGTAGATATTACATGGGAAATAGGTGTGATATATTACAACTGGGGCTTCCTAGGTCCCTGACACAGCAACGTGCCTCTCAGCATTCAAATTATAGATTTACATGTATAGGTAATTATTCTTTCAGTGCATACTGGTATATGATTTTGCCTATCATTTTGTCTAGTTTGTGTGTATAAAAACTATTTCATAATAAGGAGTTGCATTATAAGTATGATTCAGAAATATTAACCAGATTTGTTCAGTGATTCTCTCAAAATTTATACTTTTTCTACTGCTAATTTGTTCTCCTTTTTTTTCCATCCACATAAATGCATAGTTGTACAGTTTTATATAGTACTGAAAAAATCATGGAAGGGGGGGGATGGGTTTGAACCCATGGCAAGTGAGTCCTAAAACTCACAGGCAAGTGCTTTAATTACTCGGCCAGTTGACTTTTAAATGATTCATCCAACTACGAATATTTCTATACAACCTAGGGAGGTTAGCATGGGCCACCACTGTGACCACAAATGCAGGTTTTTACAGATGAATCTCTGACCATCATGGCTGTGGAGAACTCTTGCTCAAGTCCCCTCAAAGCCACCATCATGGGGTTCAAACCCCACCCGTTCCGCGGTTTGTTTGCAGTCGTATTATTATGATTTTGTGAGACACAGTACTGAGATGTGTAACTATGTCTGGTGATGCTTTTTATTGAGACATTTAATTGTCTGTTTTTAGTAATTAATTCAGTATAGATATTATGTTAGAAGAGAGTATTTTTATCCATATACGTAGTAATAGATACAGTACCTGTAAGTCATGCGATCATAGCTATTGTTTTCAATATTCTGCAATATAAATTCAGTTTTTCATTTCCAATAGAAGTGCATCATTTTCATTAAAGTGCACTGGAATGGAATTCATTTCCATTGGTGGCCCACATTTTCATTAAGGAGCGCCATGGCGGGCAGGCAGAAGAAGAAAAAGCATTATTTTTTTGAGGAATTATGATGTTAATTTTTTTTTTTTTCAATCTGAGGAATGCAACCCTATTTTTGCCATGTTTTTCACTCCATGAGTCAAGAAAATTATTTGTAGCACAGTTTTCAGGAACGTAACCCATGCGAATTATGAATGTTCACTGTAGTTGTACAGTGGATTCTGATGTAACAGTAATATAATTTATTAAAAAATGTTTTATAGAGCTACTTATATTTTATTGTAAATCTGTGTTATGTGCATTAATGTCCTACACATTTTTTTTGTCTTAAACAAGGAACAGTAATTTGATTTTTAAAAATTTCATTGAGGTATTTTTTCTTGCTGTATTAACTTTAGTTTTTTATTTGTAAATTGCTTTTCAAAGACCAATCAAGACTTAATTAAGCAGTGACTATGTTCTAGTTTTGTCATGTATTTCTCTATACTCATGATTCACTGTAGAGTATTTTGCATACTCTTCTACTTTCCATGCTTTTATACCTCGTGGAAAGGTGGTAAAAAGACACAGCAAAAGGACACCTTCATAAGTATGACATTTCACTTACCAAGTACAAAGAGTATCACAAAAGGCACCATATAAATATACGTATAGTGCTAAGAAGTAGAGTCGGGTGCTAGACAAGGTTGAAGGTCAGATGTCACATCCGAGGCAGGTGAGGTGAAGTAAGGTAAGGTTCTGGTAATTTGCGTTTTTCGTGTTTCAAAATAGATTTAGCAATGGGTTCTACTAAAATGTATTTCCTTCTGTTCTGTGAAGGACTCATGATCCACGGATTGGAGCTGCTTTCATCTTCCTTTGATCAAACCTGATAATCTCCCATTCCCCAGGCACTGTATGACCCCTTTGGGTTTAGTACCTTCCCATGCATATAATGCTAGCAGATGGGTGAGTACTGAGCATTTGTGATATATACCCAACTGGGTGACTGCTGATATATAGCTAAGCCAGCCTATAGGAATCTTCAGGTAAATGTTTCCTGCATTGCTTTTGATCCCTTCTATGTGATATAATTTTATTGGTGTAAGATGCTTATGTATAATAGATTTTCATTAATACATTAATTATTAACTCCATGGGAAAGTGGAACAGAATTCTTCCTCTGTAAGTCATGTGTATCGTAAGAGGCGACTAAAATGCCGGGAGCAAGGGGCTAGTAACCCCTTCTCCTGTATACATTGCTAAAGTTAAAAAGAGAAACTTTCGTTTTTCTTTTTGGGCCACCCTGCTTGGGTGGGATATGGCCGGTTTGTTGAAAGAAGAAGATTAATTATTAAATAAGGATTTACTGTACAGTGGACCCCCTAGTTTCGGTCATAATTCATTCCAGAAGGCTGCCATTACCGAACGAATTTACTCCCTTAAGGAATAATGTCAAGTAGGTTAGTCCATTTCAGACCCCCAAAAATACACTTACAAAAGCACTTACAATATTATACTTACATGGAAAAATAAACACATAAGCAGTATAATGTGATCCTTTATTGACAACGTTTCGCCCACGCAGTGGGCTTTATCGAGTCACAAACAGATCTACCTGGATAAAAGAAACATGAGTATTTATAGGTTTTAGTCAGGTGGAGAATGCTGGGTCAGGTGGAGAATGCTGCATGTGACAGTCTTCAAAGTAGGGTGATAGTTTAAAACCTTGGGTAACTTAAAGGACCTGCAGTGTTCCATTCTTGAGTTCTATGTGGAATAGCGATGAAGAAGTTTCTTGGCAATAGGTTCAGCTATGTTGTAGAAGCCGTTGTTCTGGTTGAAGTTGTTGGATATACAGGTAAGTGATGATTCCAGGATTCTACGGTATTGAGTGTTGTCTTCTCTGGCGATGAGTCTTGCGTTTCTGTAGTTGATTAAATGGTTGTGTGAATTTTGGTGTTGAACACAGGCATTTCTTGAGTCGTCAGATCTACCTGCGTACTGGTGTTCTGAAATACGTGTTTGGAGGTCTCTGGATGTTTCGCCGACGTATAATTTGCTGCAGTCATTACAAGGAATTGTGTATACCCCTGCAGTGGATTGAAGCTTGTCCTGTCTGTTACTGGTAATGTCCTTGATGGTGGTGGATGTGGAGGTAGATACTCGGAATGAGAAGACATCACTCAATACCGTAGAATCCTGGAATCATCACTTATCTGTATATCCAACAACTTCAACCAGAACAACGGCTTCTACAACATAGCTGAACCTATTGCCAAGAAACTTCTTCATTGCTATCCCACATAGAACTCAAGAATGGAACACTGCAGGTCCTTTAAGTTACCCAAGGTTTTAAACTATCACCCTACTTTGAAGACTGTCACATGCAGCATTCTCCACCTGACCCAGCATTCTCCACCTGACTAAATCCTATAAATACTCATGTTTCTTTTATCCAGGTAGATCTGTTTGTGACTCGATAAAGCCCACTGCGTGGGCGAAACGTTGTCAATAAAGGATCACATTATACTGCTTATGTGTTTATTTTTCCATTGTGTCGGTATTTTATACCATTTATTTCCATTATACTTACATAATTGTACGATTTCCGAGATGACCGAAACTCGGGGGTCCACTGTACAGTATATGCATTATGTGTGTATATAGTGAATGATCATTGGAGTGTATGTATTTATTTTCTACTGTGGAAGATTTGAAAGAGAAGTTCCAATGAGTGGTAGAGGAGCTTGGAAATGTGTTACAAAGGAATTTACAAAAGTGAATAAGTAGAAATATAGGAAAGAAAATAGTAGAATCAGAGTGAAAGGAGATGAGAGAAAGTTAGTGTACAGTATTTAGATACAGTACTTGGGAGTATACATGTATCTGCACCAAGTATTAATGGATTATTGAATAAATTGCAAAATAGAAGAGAGCTGAAAATTATGTCCGCTCTGTTTATGAACAGACAAATGTTTCTATTGTTCACTATGCTGCTCACCAGTCAGGGTGACCCAAAAGAAGAGTAATCCAAGAAAAAAAGCCATACATTCAACACTTTCACCGACATGCTAATTTCACTGTCTTTGCAAGAGGAGCTCAGATACTACAGACAAATGTTTAACTAATATAGTTCACTGATGCTTGCTAGTCATGAACTTCCATCCCTCATTATATAGAGCAGGTTAATTCCATGAAACAGCCCATAGGCCATTGCAACAATTCAACTCGATAGTTGGCCTAGGAGTTGTCACAGCTCTTCATCAAAATAATAGCAAAAACACAATGCAATATACTGGTCTCAGTATTTTAATGCTTTCTTCATGGGTTTTGTTATACTACTCTTATAATACTGGGGGTCTAACACCACTATGCCTCTACTACACATGGTTCCATCCCTGATGAAGGGAGAGAGAGTAGTAAGATAAGATAAGATTAGATTTTGTTCTGATTTTTAACTTTGGAGGGTTAGCCACCCAGGATAACCCAAGAAAGTTAGTGCATCATGAAGGACTATCTGTCTTATTTCTCTTGAGGTCCTTCAATCTTGTCCCCAGTAAGTAAGTAGCAGGTTCGCCGATGCTGTCCCAGCCCAGGTCTTTTCAAGATGGTGACCCGGCTCTTGTCCCTAAGGATGTGACCCACACCAGTTGACTAACACCCAGGTACCTACTTTCTTGCTAGGTGAACGGGGAAAGCAGGTGTAAGGAAACATGCCCAATATTTCCTCCCAGCCAGGGATTGAACCACAGACACTCAGTATGTGAGGCAAGTGTTGCCTACCAGGCCAGTGAGGTACAATATATAATATTGACATGGCTCGGATCAACTATTTAGTACAGTAATATAAACATTATCCCCATTTTGCTCATTTTAATTGATTCAGAGGATATGAAAACATTGTGCAGAAAACAGCTGATTTATAGTCCCATCTGAGGAGATCTGCAAGATAAATTATACAGTGGACCCCCGAGTTACGTATACCCCGGAAATCGTACAATTATGTAAGTATAATATTGTAAGTGCTTGTGGAAGTGTATTTTTGGGGGTCTGAAATAGACTAACCTAAGTGACATTATTTCTTAAGGGAGTAAATTCGTTCGGTAATGGCACTTGAGCAGGATTCTGGAATGAAGTTTTTACGATACTCGGGGGTCCACTGTATATTCACATTTTCTGGTCATTGTATGAGGAAGTGCTTATTAATTGAGGGGAAGTGGGATAATGGCCCACAGCCTGAAATTTGGTTATGTGAGTGAAATCCAGTTGTTTAACAGGGAAACATTTCTAAGATTTTTGGGGAGGTCTTTTTCCAAAATTATGTTATGCAAAGTTGTTAAGCAGGGGATCACAGTATTTTGTTACCATAAACATTTCAACCATGTCCACTTCCTCATTCATTATTGTTTTAACTTCCAAAATGTATTACAAGATATCTTAAAAATTTGGTTACCCATATCCTATCATTCTTTGTATACATCAATGGTTATACTGCATTTCTAGCAAGCACAAAGAAGTCTTCTTGCTGGGCCCCCTAAATGCAGTTTCAGCTGCTTGCTCTGCCATTCATGAGTTGCCAATCTTCCACAGGAAAGGGTCCCTTTTTTTTTTAGGGGAAAGGGGGACTATTTCCCAGTGTTCTCTCAGAGACCTTGATACCACTGGCAACAGCTTTGGTCTCAATTAAAGGAAATTTTTTTTACTCATCATATTGCGATTAGGTTCCTGGTACAGGAGGGCCCCACTTATACAGCAGGTTAGGTTCCAGGCTACCACTGTAAAGTGAAACATAGTCCTTTTTCACTTTCAAATGCATATAAAAATCTGATAACATATTTACACTATCATATTAAGTGAGCAATAGAGAATGGGCCCTTCAAGGGAGTGCCTTGATGCAGGTGAAGGACTTTTGATTCAAGGAATTGGAGCAACTCTCTCCTTCCTTTTATGGGTGTAGTGCTTAGTTATGATTATAATAATAATAATAATAATAATAATCTTCCCTGGATCAAGCCAAATTACATCATTCCTTGTGTACTTTTTGGAAACTACTGGTTGAGCACTTCCCCATGAATATAATAATATAGTTATAAAAGTGTTACATAAATGTACACTACATGGACTGGGCCATGGGGGTGTTGACCCCTTTAACACCCTCCAGGTATACTCCCTTCAGGTATACATCCATCTGGTGTCAGGGTTTGACTCCTTTAATGCCTTGATGCTAATGAAGAACTCTTGGTCGAAGGATTTGGAGCTACTCTCCCTTTTCAGGCACTGTCAACTTGTGTAACACTTCCCAGTAACATAACATAATTCAGGGTGAAACTGTCTCCATAATGAACTACCCGATGTACCTGACTAATCTGCACTTCACACACTGCAAAAAACATTGAATGAAAAATTATTTTAGCTCATTTTTATGAAGATAATAATAGCACTTCCTATGAATATAATAATTGTAATTATAAAAGAAAATAAGAAATGCTTTTTTTTTTTCATATTGCTCAACGATATATTCTTGTGACAGGCATTTCTTACTCCTGTCAATGACCCTCAGAGGCTCCCCTCAAGCAGGTTCCTTGATGCTGGTGAAAGACTTGATCTAAGTAATCGGACCTGTGCTCCTATTCATTGGATCGAACCTGAATGCCTCTCATTCCCCCAGGTGCTGTATGACCCCTAAGGGTTTAGCACTCTCCCATGAAAGTAGTAATCATTAGGTACTGTATAAAAAGTTCACATTTTACAAATATAATTTTATTTGGCACAGGAAGGATTTATTTATCTATTGTTTGTGCTGCATGACCCCCTTCAGTTTTAGCGCTCACTATCCCTTCATGAGTGTAAAAGTAATCCTTGAGTATTGTGTTCTCTTTAAGGGGGAAAAGGGGTTCCATGATATTGGTGAATAACTCGCCCCTCAAGGGAGGTTCCTTGATGCTGGTGAGGGGCTCTTGATCTAGGGAATTGGATCTGTGCTCCAGTTCCTTGAATTGAGCCTGAATACCGCCTACCCCCACGTGCACTGAATAATCCTACGGGTTTAGAGCTCCCCCATGATTATAATAATGGTGAATAACTCTAGATCCAAGGTGTTTGAGCTACTAATTATTTCCTGGCTTCATTCTTGACTACCTGGGTTCATTCGTGACTACCTGAGTTCATTCTTGACTGACTACCTGGGCTCATTCTTGACTGACTACCTGGGTTCATTCTTGACTGACTACCTGGGTTCATTCTTGACTGACTACCTGGGTTCATTCTTGACTGACTACCTGGGTTCATTCTTGACTGACTACCTGGGTTCATTCTTGACTGACTACCTGGGTTCATTCCTTGACTGACTACCTGGGTTCATTCTTGACTGACTACTGGTTCATCTTACGACTACCTGGGTTCATTCTTGACTGACTACCTGGGTTCATTCTTGACTGACTACCTGGGTTCATTCTTGACTGACTACCTGGGTTCATTCTTGACTGACTACCTGGGTTCATTCTGACTGACTACCTGGGTTCATTCTTGACTGACTACCTGGGTTCATTCTTGACTGACTACCTGGGTTCATTCTTGACTGACTACCTGGGTTCATTCTTGACTGACTACCTGGGTTCATTCTTGACTGACTACCTGGGTTCATTCTTGACTGACTACCTGGGTTCATTCTTGACTGACTACCTGGTTCATTCTTGACTGACTACCTGGGTTCATTCTGACTGACTACCTAGGTTCATTCTGACTGACTACCTGGGTTCATTCTTGACTGATACCTGGGTTCATTCTTGATGACTTACTGGTTCATTCTATGATGAATATAGTCATTCTGACTGATATGGATTATCATTTTGATGATATATATATATAGTCATATATAATATATATCATAATGCTATATATCATGATTCATAGCTTGATATATTATATATCATAGATATATATATCATAATATGATAGTATAGTATCAATCATATGAATAGTCATATATATCCATATCGTCAAGTATATATCATAATGATGACCAGTATATTCATCAGAATGAACCAGCTAGTAATACCAGGTAGTCAGTCAAGAATGAACCCAGGTAGTCAGTCAAGAATGAACCCAGGTAGTCAGTCAAGAATGAACCAGGTAGTCAGTCATAGAATGAACCCAGGTAGTCAGTCAAGAATGAACCCAGGTAGTCAGTCAAGAATGAACCCAGGTAGTCAGTCATAGAATGAACCCAGTAGCAGTCAGTCGAATCTTGAACCCAGGTAGTCAGTCAAGAATGAACCCAGGTGTCAGTCAGTCAAGAATGAACCCAGGTAGTCAGTCAATGAATGAACCCAGGTAGTCAGTCAGTCAAGAATGAACCCAGGTAGTCAGTCAAGTAGAATGAACCCAGGTAGTCAGTCAAGTCAAGAATGAACCCAGGTAGTCAGTCAAGTCATACGAGATGAACCCAGGTAGTCAGTCTCAAGAATGAACCCAGGTAGTCAGTCAGTCAAGAATGAACCCAGGTAGTCAGTCAAGTCAAGAATGAACCCAGGTAGTCAGTCAAGTCAAGAATGAACCCAGGTAGTCAGTCAAGTCAAGAATGAACCCAGGTAGTCAGTCAAGTCAAGAATGAACCCAGGTAGTCAGTCAAGTCAAGAATGAACCCAGGTAGTCAGTCAAGTCAAGAATGAACCCAGGTAGTCAGTCAAGTCAAGAATGAACCCAGGTAGTCAGTCAAGTCAAGAATGAACCCAGGTAGTCAGTCAAGTCAAGAATGAACCCAGGTAGTCAGTCAAGTCAAGAATGAACCCAGGTAGTCAGTCAAGTCAAGAATGAACCCAGGTAGTCAGTCAAGTCAAGAATGAACCCAGGTAGTCAGTCAAGTCAAGAATGAACCCAGGTAGTCAGTCAAGTCAAGAATGAACCCAGGTAGTCAGTCAAGTCAAGAATGAACCCAGGTAGTCAGTCAAGTCAAGAATGAACCCAGGTAGTCAGTCAAGTCAAGAATGAACCCAGGTAGTCAAGTCAAGAATGAACCCAGGTAGTCAGTCAAGTCAAGAATGAACCCAGGTAGTCAGTCAAGTCAAGAATGAACCCAGGTAGTCAGTCAAGTCAGAATGAACCCAGGTAGTCAGTCAAGTCAAGAATGAACCCAGGTAGTTCAAGTCAAGAATGAACCCAGGTAGTAGTCAAGTCAAGAATGAACCCAGGTAGTCAGTCAAGTCAAGAATGAACCCAGGTAGTCAGTCAAGTCAAGATGAACCCAGGTAGTCAGTCAGTCAAGAATGAACCCAGGTAGTCAGTCAGTCAAGAATGAACCCAGGTAGTAGTCAAGTCAAGAATGAACCCAGGTAGTCAGTCAAGTCAAGAATGAACCCAGGTAGTCAGTCAGTCAAGAATGAACCCAGGTAGTCAGTCAAGTCAAGAATGAACCCAGGTAGTCAGTCAAGTCAAGAATGAACCCAGGGTTAGTCAGTGAACAGAGTCATCAGAATGAACCCAGGTAAGTCAGTCAAGTCATGATGAACCCGGAGTCAGTCAATAAGAATGAACCCAGGTTCAGCTGATGACCCAGGTTAGTCAGAATGAACGTTATCAATGAATGAACCCGTAGTTCAAGTCAGATGAACCGTTCATCAATAGAATGAACCCGGTAGTCAGTCAAGTCAAGAATGAACCGGAGTAGTGATGAACGGGTCATCTTGACTGACTATGTTACTGATAGGCTGACTTCTACGCTCTGGCCAGCCTCTGAATATATGTATGACCCTACGGTTACAAATGATATAAATAATAGAATATATCGCAAAAAATACATACGCTCTTTTGATCATCTAGGTTCAACTTGATTTTACTTTAATTCGACTGACTAACCTTGTTCTGCGACTTCTTTTGCATTTAATACTGAATAATAGTTAATGCTAGAGAATATATCTCACATGTCTGGTCATGATTAACCTGAAGGCACGAGACTCACCGCGTTACATGTCTACTGACTATGAAAAGTTCATATCTTACCGAATACTGAAATTCACTGACGACACTGAGACATTTCGTAGATTCTGAGGTTCAATCTAAGCAATTTATTCTTGCATGTGCTTGTTTCAAGCGGAACAACTAAACTTTTCCATTCATTGTAACTTCAGATTTCTCTTTAGCATGTTATTACCTCGGGGGAAAAAAGTTATTGATGCTAAAAACCCGTTGAGACTTTCTTGTAGTGCGTCTTAGTGTGTGTGAGGTGAACACCTCGCCCAGGCCTCCAGCAACCATCCCTCTACATTGTTCAACTTTACTCAGAACCAATGTTATCTCCCTGAACCGGGGAAGCTGGGATTTTGAACACTGTTTTGCAGACGATTTTGTTTTATTTTATCCTGTGGAAATGATAGCCAACGATGAGAGAAAATGAATTAGTGATAGGTTGAATGTAATTTTGAAAAGTAGCGAAGGAGTGTGAAAGAGCGTCTTGGCTCGGCTTGCTGTGTCCACCAAGATGCTGGTTTTTGTTTTTTGTAAATACATTGAAGAACAGAGCACATTATCTCGTGAGCTCGTACGTCACTTCTCGGGTATTTAGCACCAGCAGACACGAGATGATATACATCTATATGACTGGAAATGCTTCCTCTATGGCGAGGTTTTAAAGGTAAATGATGAACTTATCTTCATGACAGGTTTCACACATCAAATACTATTATATTTGAAATACGAGAGAGATCTGTGATAATTTACAATTATTAGAAAGTTGCTAACACTTGTCTTCTATACAGATGATAAATTTACAAGTGGTGTCTTACATATAGAGGAAATACAATGAATAAATGAAATAGATGTTGATGGCAACCGGCAGGAATGTCTTGGGTGTCCAGGTGAAGTAAAGTTAGTCAGGTGTCACTGGTTGGTGGGGGTGGTGCTCGTGTTTGCTGCTAAACTTGATCCATGGATAAAGTGCATCTTTACACCCGACACACTAGTGTTACAGTAGTGTAGTGTCTGGAGGTAGTCGCAGGGGTGGAAATACGCACCCATAAGTCTCATTCTGAGGTAAATAGTCCAATATTTTTTTTCCTTTCGTGTAAACATATTGTTTGTGCATCTGAGACTTTGGTTTAATATCCTTATTGGAGGAAACTCTTATGGTAAACCGCAGTAAAACTATTCTAGGTGCCTTGAAAGGGAGTAGAAAATGGAAAATGCAAAAATACCGGGAGAATATTGTGAAAAATGTGTGTTTAAAGATTTCGACGCCACCTGAAGGAATGAGCGAGCAGCAGCCACAAGATGCCGGCGTTCACCTCGCTACCCGTCTATTTACACCTTTATCTATTTATCCAACCCTCTACCCACCTACTTCCAGTAGCCGTATCCACATAATTATATTTATGAGATCATGGGACTAACCAGCTCCAAGTTTCGCACATCGTGAATCCTGAATGATAAGAGTGGAAGGAAGGAAGTAGTGTCACCTTGCTAGGACTTGGTGGCCGCCCACCCACCTACGGCCGGTCAGCAATACCTAGGAACTCCTAGGATTTCCCCCAGCATTGCAGGGATTACGTGCTGGGTTAACACTTCAGTCTTTTTATTAGTTGGCATTACAAAATCCTTCAGAAATTAATGGGCGATTGAAACTTTTGTGTTTATTTTGTCAAGGTTGGTGGATTTGGTCCCTTGTAGTTTAGCGCTTCTTTTGATTATAATAATAATAATGTTGGATTTGGAATTCGCTATCATATTCAGGATTAAAAGTGTTTTGAATATTCTAAATTACGTTTTTCAAAGTACAAAGTTAGTTTTTCGGTGTGAGCTGACTTTTCAGAGCACAAAATTCAATTTTCAAGGTGCAACGTTAACTTTTCAAGGGATGAAGTTACGTCTTCAAGAGTTTTAATTAACTTTTCGAGGGACACATTTAAAAGTTTCCAGGGTAATGGAGGGTTATCCCCGAGTCCAGGTATCAAGCTTGGCATGTATACAAGGCTTTCAGAGCTTGTCTTTTTAAGGTTGGGTGGTTGCTTAGAGGTCATTCCCTAATGCACGGTCCCAAGCCTTTGTACACAAGCTTTACAGTTTGCGTTCAAGGTTCAGAGATCGTGTACAAGGTTCAACATCGTTGCCGGTGTTGGAGTGCGTGTATGCTTTTGTATGTAGAGCTAAGGTGATAGATTTTTTTTATGAATTGGAATAAAAATACTTAAACATGATTCAGATTTTGCCAGAACCATATTAATGTTTACTCTTGGTCAAAACACGCTTGTAGCTTTTTTCTGTTGTGGGTGTTTAAATGTTTAAAGCTTCTGTTAAGGTTCCAATATGTCTCACATGGGTGGGGGGGGTATAAATAAAATGGGTATTTAAATCTGTTTAGAAATGTAAATGACGTCAAATTATGTATACTGAATTCATAATTACGTTCTATACACATAAACCGCAGTTAGGAGAGGGGAGCTTACGACGACGTTTCGGTCCCATTTGGACCGAAACGTCGTCGTAAGCTCCCTCTCCTATGTGCGGGTTATCTGTGTATTGTTCCAGACACGGCATTGTGTCGTTTTATTATTTACGTCCTATATCTTAGAATTTGATTCAAGTTGTGAACTTTTCCTGGGGTTCCAAGCCTGCAGCACCTTGTAATTTTTGCAGTTACTACAGCCTCAAAATGAGACAATTTAGGACATGCTCATTAGAAACGTTTCAGTCCTGGGTCCTTATTCACTCCAAATGAAAATTTTGAGTGACCAAATTCACAGGACCGAAAAGCTTCCAATAAACATGGCCTAAGGTATTGCAGTTTTTTCCACTGGTATATATCACATACCTTTGTATCCAAACCGCAGTCGTAACTCTTTAAGTGACCACAAATCACCGAATCAATAATGGCAAAACGGACACTTAGGGAAAGCCGTTACTGAACAAGTGTGGCTTAAGTGTAAGAGTTCATAAAGCTCATATTGGAGTGAAACGTTATCCAGTAAGGGCTTGTGTGTTTTACTCCAATTGTCTACAATTGGTCAGCGATTCTAACCAATAATGAACATTTAAGCAGAGGTCTCATCGAAGGCATTACAGTAGGAAACAGAAGTATAATACGTCTCTATGGTTACTTAATGAAATAATAATGTAATAATATAATTACTCTTCGTTTCCTTTATTCTCCTGCTTCTGCCTATAATGTTGCTGCTGCTCTTTTATCACAATGTCTTTATTATATATAATTTATAGCTTTATACTTCATTTAATTACTAGGATTGAATCTGCACACTCTAGAAAGGCGTAAAATTAGGGATGATATGATTGAAGTGTATACATGGAAAACAGGAATAAATAAAGGAGATGTAAATAACGTGCTAAAGTATCTAACCAAGACAGGACTCGCAGCAATGGTTTCATGTTGGAAAAAATAGATTTAGAAAGGATACAGGAGAGTACTGGTTTAGTAATAAGAGTTGTGGATGAGTGGAACAAAGTCCTGAGTAGCGTCACTGAAGTTAAAACGTTGTGTGGTAGATGTGGGAGGGTGTGAGTTGGACCAGTAGGTTTGATACATTGCTCCTTCCTTCTTAAGTGAACTCACAAGTTAAAGGTAATGAACTCACAAGTTACAAAGGTAATGAACTCACAAGTTACAAAGGTAATGAACTCACAAGTTACAAAGGTAATACTAACTAAAAAAAACTTCGTAAGTGGATGTGACTTGGACCTGACTAGCTTAGGCTAGTAGGTGACATGGACTTGCCTGGTATGGGCCAGTAGGCCTGCTGCAGTGCTCCTTCTTCCTTGTGTTCTTAAATTAGCGTCAGCTGTGGGCAAAACTTTATTTTTCATTTGGTCTGTTAAATTTGATTCTCCAATGTCCTTATGACGTAAGAGCTTGTTTCAAACTCGAATCATTCTAGGAATGAATAGTCGCTGATGGATCGATATCCCTGAGATACATAGTCAGAATGAAACTGTTGAAGGCTGCCCGTAGTGTAATGTAATAGGCGTCTTCTGGCTGTCCCCCTAGTGTAGGACTTTGGTATTAATGACTTTGTGCCAATGAGAAAGACCATCTACGTCACGCCATTTAATTTTCTGCAGTGCATGAATCACCTAGGCCTGGTTGAGGCAAAAGGGGTCACTGTTCTCACTTTGACATAAGAATTTATAGCCTGGCTCATATAGTGGTTATAATTATAACCTTATTTTTTAAAGGGGTGGACCGGTCAGGCAGCGGAAGACCTCGGTCAATGACCAAAAGCTCCAGTATCGGTCAACATATGACTAAGTCTGGCGTCAGGAAACACTTGTCCTGTTTCCTGACAAATCTTACCTTACCTAACCTAACCTAGTCTATGTAAGACAACGTGGGCCTTATTGACACCCAACCTGTTTAATAAATATGTGTTTAACTGCTCATGTTTGAGGTAATATCTGCTTTATTTGATTATAATAATTGAGGTAATATCTGTAAATAATTTCTCTCGGTCGCGAATCATGCATTCTAAAACACTTGTGGATCGGTGCATGTGACAGGATGAGATGCAATAACAAAATACATACAATGCCTAGTGTCTGAGCTTCTATAGTTATCTGGAATCTAACTTTTTTTTTTTTTTAGTGTGTGTGCGCGTGTGTGATAATATTGGTTCAACGCTTGATTTTATGTAATAAAATTTGAAAGTTGTGAATAGAAACGCTGAGTAAGATGTCGATAGTGACGCAATAATCATGGGTGAAATTAGCAGCCATGTCACATTGAAGTACCGTAGCTAGCGAAGTTACATGTAAATAAACTTACTAGTCACCACCAATTATATCCGCTAAAATATTAAAGGTATATAAACATTAAATAACGTTTCTGCTAGCAGTGATAATTAATGTCATTAAAAATGGAATCATTAAAAAAAAGGAATCATTAAAAATGGAAACAGGATCTAAATAAATGCACAAGCATACTAGTGACTTTCTTTTGTGCTTAACATTATATTATTACATGTAAACTACATCTTTATACCGCACAAAAAAATGCTTGTATTGAAATAAAATATGGGAGGAAGAGCGAAGACCAGATGCTGAATGCAATCTGGGAGGAGATACACTATGAGCATCATACAAAGGAGATCCTATCACCGAAAACGCAATTACATTCGTCATGCTGAACTAAGAAGGGTTTACATGAATGTTAAAGAATATTTTAGGGCTTTATATACAACGTAAGTTAGGGTAATCTTTTAGTATGCTGTGTCAGCATGAAGTCCACACCTGTTCAGCAATGTAAAGTTTCTATAGAAGATAAAAACTCTCATGATGATCCTTGTAGCGGAAGCGTGAACTTTACGTGAATGCTAAGAGAAAAGTTAGGCTAGACAAATTTCGTCAGGAGACTAGTGTTTCCTGACACATAAGTAAGGTAAGTAAGACAATCTGTGGGACTGACCACCTCAAAACTACGTCTTCTAGATGGACTGATTACATCGTCTTCATATCTCTACGGCTTCTACTAACTCTTCTGTACTCGACTGAAGAAGCCTACTGTGTAGGCGAAACGTTTCGGAATAAAGATTCCTAACTGTTGCACATGTGTCTTATCAACCTGTCGGTACTGTACGTATATCATTTTCATATGCATTGTCATGTGATGACCCGCCACTGGAGCTTTTAGTCATCTGACCGAGGCCTTCCACTGGCTTACCGGTCTACCCCATTAAAAATTCAGATAAATCTTGAGCGATTTTAGAAGAGGACCAAAATAGGAATGATCATGACGTATATAATACTCGGGGGACTAGACAGTGAATAGTGACTGGCGAGGAGGAAGCAGGGGGATAGATGTACCAGGGGAGGGGAGGCATGAAGAAGTACTTTTCCGTCCTGGGTTAAGTAGCAACCTTAAACCAAGACAGCAATGCCTAAGCGTACGTAATAAGGCAAATAGATTACTGGGATTTATATCAAGAAGTGTTAGCAACAGAAGTCCAGAGGTTATATTACAGCTTTATACATCATTAGTAAGGCCTCACCTAGATTACGCAGCTCAGTTCTGGTCTCCATATTACAGAATGGACATAAATTCGTTAGAAAACATTCAGCGTAGAATGACTAAATTAATACATAGCATTAGAAATCTTCCTTACGAAGAAAGATTGAAGACCCTAAAATTACATTCACTTGTAAGACGTAGAATGAGGGAGACATGATCGAGGTATACAAGTGGAAAATGGGTATTAACAAAGGGGATATAAATAAGGTCTTGAGGATATCTCTCCAAGAGAGAACCCGCAATAATGGATTCAAGTTAGATAAGTTTAGATTTAGAAAGGATATAGGAAAGTATTGGTTTGGAAATAGGGTAGTTGATGAGTGGAACAGTCTGCCTAGTAGGGTTATTGAAGCTAGGACCTTGGGTAGTTTCAAATTTAGGTTGGATAAATTCATGAGTGAGAGGGTTGGATTTGAGTGGGACTCGCGCATGAGTGGGTAGAATTGTCAAAGCTTATTTCTTGGGTAGCATTGAAAATTGGGTTGAGCAAATATTCTGTTAGTGGGACGGATTGTGAAGGACCTGCCTAGTATGGGCCAACAGGCCTGCTGCAGTGTTCCTCCTTTCTTATGTTCTTATGTTCTTATGCGTTACACGAAGTGGTAGAGGCAAATACGATACAATGTACCTGGTCTTCCTAATAGTGTACAGGGGGTGGTATGAGAGAGGGTAAGGAGGGGGGTCGTAGTCTTCTTGAGAGTGGACTGGGATATGGGAATGAGGGAAGGACGTTTGTGGGAAGGGAATGGAGGTCTCTGGTCTTCCTGGGATTGACCAAGGGGAGGGGGTCAGTCGGTCAGCCAGCGGTACACCCTATTACCTCCGCTCTGGCCTGTGTTGGTGTATGCGTGTGAATATTACGTTGATGCGTGTGTGTGTGTGTTTTATGATCGTGTTCTTGCGTGTGTGTGTGTGTATATATATATATATATATGTATATATATATATATATATGTATATATATATATATATATATATATATATGTATATATATATATATATATATTACTCTGTCTTGGTGTTTGCAATATGTAAATAAATGAAGGGATGACATACTAAATGGACGTCAGTGTATATACGATCATTTGCTACCACTAAATGGCCCCTAGAGTATTATTGCTTCTCATGTTAATTTATTATTATTATTATTTATTATTATTATTATTATTATTATTATTATTATTATTATTATTATTATTATTATTATTATTATTATTATTATTATTATTATTATTATTATTATTATTATTATTATACATAAGCAAAGCAAATAATGTGTTTATGCACACAAGTAAACATATATGTATATTGTTTACATGTATTTATGCTTCATTATTCCTTTTATGAATATTGGGTTATCTGTGTGTATAAAGTTCAATTTACGAATAATGAGATGGGGCTTTGATGAACAGACTTGCAATGAAACGTTTTGCGAAGCAGAATGTTGATTCATATAACACCAGAATGATATTGTGAGTTCCATTGAAAAAAATGAACGATAGTCATGAAGACAAAACGCATGTTAATACACTCAGATGTTAGTCGTAGCAGATATACACAGTATGATTGTCTGTGTAAAGGTACATACGGAAGATTAGTAAGTTTCATTTTTTTTTAGGTACTGGTACACATAAATACAGTTACACAAATTATCATACATAAGTAACATGTGTAAATTATCGAGGATAACCGCAAAAAAGGCAGACGAAGCGACTTATCTCCATTGGTAAACATAGGTACTCTCTCTCTCTCTCTCTCTCTCTCTCTCTCTCTCTCTCTCTCTCTCTCTCTCTCTCTCTCTCTCTCTCTCTCTCTCGTTCTCAAGCACTAAGACTTAATAATTCCATCGCCATGATTGGGTGTTATACTTCCTCCACTCATTTCATAGCTTGGCCCTAACAATTGCTTATTATTAGAGATAATGTATAGTTTTGTATTGTATTCAGTATTGCGCAACGTAGAGGATGAAGTTTAAAGCCGAGTGTGGGCCAAAACTTTTATTTAGTGGTCGTGAGTTCTCGAATGTCTTCGTTGTAAGGACATGTATCATATGCGGGTCAGCCGGGGAGTGAATGACCGGTGATGTCCTTGAGAAAGGTGCAGCCAGAATGAAATTTGCAATGGTTGCACGCCTTTTGTATAATAGCTGTTTTGCTGTTCACGAATTTGAGCCACGTGGGAAGACCTTGAGCACAAGATCTACATAATATTAAGTACACCGAAAACTCTTCTGTCGAAGTCTCTGGTAAAATGAAAAGTCCAATCTGAACGATCTGGTTTGTTGACGATGAGGACTTGCCATCCATGGGAGTGGTGCATACTCAGTGTGAGAGCAAACTGAAGTCGAGGCCTGGCCATGGATCGGGCCGCGGGGGCGTTGACCCCCGGAACACCCTCCAGGTATGGTAAGTAAGACACATAAGCAACAGTTAGGCATCTTTATTCCGAAACTTTTCGCCTACACAGTAGGCTTCTTCAGTCGAGTACAGAAAGTAGGCAGGATCAGTAGAGATGTGAAGACGATGTAATCAGTCCTTCACCCTTGAAGACGTAGATTTGAGGTTGTCAGTCCCTCAGCCTGGAGAAGAGTTCTGTTCTATAGTCTGAAACAAAGATATATATACTCCAGGTATACATTAAAATTTCCAGAGCAGGTACGATATCAATGATCTCACTGTCAATTTCTTGGCTAGTGTGTAAGACTCGCTCAGTACTAGTTGTAGTTATCGACCTTAAGTAGTTTCTTTGATGCTTGTGAAGTGCTTCATCGGAGGAATTTGTGTCCTCCCTTTCCTTGGATCAAAGGATTACCCCTCCTTCAGTCCCCTAACCCTTGTTTAGCGACACCCTCCCCTCCCTCTCCTTTGAATTTAGTAATTAATAATTGTCCATAATTACTACCCTGAGAATGTAATCTCCAGTAAGGTGAAGCTGTATAGAGCCAGACACTATTGCCAGCTGGACCAGCTGGTCTTGGTACATATCTAACCTGGATCAAGATGCCAGCACCTCAAGAAAGGTGGCTTGATGCCGGTGAGGGGCTCTTGATCCAAGGAATTAAACCCATCCTTAGATCGAACCTAAATACCTTCCATTGCCGAGGCGCTGTATAACCCGTAGGGGTTTAGCGCTTCCTCCCCTTCATGAACGCAATAAAAATCACAGTAGTAAAGGTTACTTCACCGTCTAGTACAACGCAAATGAACTTTTAATTTTCTAGTTTCTTGTGAAAATTAGTGAAGCAGCTCAGTAAGAACTGCAGTGTGACCTATTGTGAAGCCATATTGTCGGTCTCACAGTAGCAAGTGATAGTAAAAATGATTGTCATTGTGAAATTGTAGCAAAAAAAAATGCTAGTAATTGACGGCAACGTCACAGGTCTAGTTGCCGGCCACTACCCGACTTTTTGTTTTGTGTAACTACAGTCACATTACAGGAAGCTCATTATTGACTGTGTGTTAAGTAGAGGTTACTGAGAAGGCAAGTCAACTGGTCTCAGACTGTATAGTGAAGTTACTGTGATCTGTCAGGCCGTGAGCTATGAATCGACGCCTGCAACCACATATAGGTAAGTGTACACACACACACACACACGAGCAGAGACTCAACCCCCGCAACTACATATAGATTAATACATATTCACGCACGAACGCACACTTCACCACCCACACCACCCACACTTCACCACCCACATCACCCACACTACCCACACCACCCACACTACCCACACCACCCACACTACCCACACCACCCACACTACCCACACTACCCACACCACCCACACTACCCACACCACCCACACCACCCACACCACCCACACTACCCACCTGGCCAAGCACGACCACAAGCTTGAAAAACACTAAAGGTTTACAACCAGTTAAGTCCCAGATCTGAGAAGCATGCACTATTCAGAGAGCTTGAAGGAACTAACTTGATCACCTGGACTGAAAGCGCTCTCGGTGAGACGGGATTACAAAGAAAAAAAAATCCAAGAACAATATATACGATAGATGCGAATAGACTCAAGAGGACCAGCGATACAGCAGAAGGATGGAAGTTGAAGACTTAGACGAGTCATTTTGGATATTATACCTTTGATGAGTTTCGAGAGTCTGTATTCTCGGAGCCCGGCCATGGGCCAGGCTCGTCTGGTGCTAGCCTGGTCAATCAGGCTGTTGCTGCTGGAGGCCCTCTGCTCCACATATCCATCACAGCCTGGTTGATCTGGCACCTGGCGAAGATGTTCAGTTTTCTGTTCAGAAAGTGTTTCTCTAATTTCAGGGTGGTCGAAAAGTGGAAGGAATTGGAAGGTGAAATGATGGAGGTAAATTCAATACCCAGTTTCAAGAGCAGGTACAATAAATCCCATGATGCCAGAGATCGTTAAATGGCGGCCAAGTAAAAATCTAGAGGCAGGGCCAACATACACTAACATTGTCTTTGAAGACACTAATATTGTCTTGGAAAACACTGTAACACTGTCTTGGAACACACCGTAACACTGTCTTGGAACACACCGTAACACTGTCTTGGAACACACCGTAACACTGTCTTGGAACACACCGTAACACTGTCTTGGAACACACCGTAACACTGTCTTGGAACACACCGTAACACTGTCTTGGAACACACCGTAACACTGTCTTGAAACACACTAACATTATTTCAATAAAACCTGTTAGTGAGAGACATGTTTATAGCTTCCCGATAGTCCACTAAGGTCAGAGCCCTAATAAGCAATCAGGAACGCGTGCGCGTGTGTAACCTTGTACGTGGCTGGAGTACGCTGACGGTATACGTGTCTTGTGCACTTCGGCTGTATGTCTACGTGTCATGTGTACATCAGCTTATGTATATGTATTTCAGGCGCTCCCTCTTCGACTGGAACAAGTTACCTTCTGTTACTGTCTGTTCTTCTAGTTCCTGGATGAGAAGACTGTTGGTGTGATGCGTGTCATGCCTTTTTGCAGTCTATAAAAATGCAGTACACCCATCCTTATATTTTTTTATTCCGTGGTTGTCTTTAAAAATAATTTTAAAACAGAATTTTCTATCCTTAAATACTTGTAGGTATTTTCTAATGAGTCGTCATTAGATGCTCTCATACTGGAATGCAGTTCTCTGCCACCTGTCTGTCACTCCTCTTGTATATAGGGACATTGACATTTTTCCAATTGTCTGGTGTCTCCAGTCTCTCCAGTGACTTTTTGAAGACCTTTGTCACAGGGTCGCAGTGTATCTGTTCATTCTCTCAGTCCTCGCGCACATTGGTTGGCTGGTCCCATTGCTTGTGCTGTGCTATTTATTTGTATCTACAGAATAAGACCAAGTTTGTAATGTTCCGTCCTCAGTATTTAATCAGTCGTATAAATTTCTTGCTATTTCTACTGGTTGCAGTATTTTCTACCTCCCCTTCTACCACTTTGTTAACAGTGTTCTAGCCTCCTTTTGATACTTCTTCCCTAATTTATTGCAATGTCCTGAGTTTTCTCTGGAGTTTGTTAATCTTTTATGAATTCTTTCGTATCCATTTATAATCCTGTATGTGATTATTATTTCTCTTGTTTTCCCTCTCAGACAAAAAACAAAATATGTTTAATGCTCTCAAATTTTTCTTCGTAACTTATTTTTTTTTTCAGCTTTGAGGACAAAAGACAAGCTATAAGCTTGTCTTTGGATTTTTTCATATTCTAATTTTGATCTAACATATGTTGTAAACAGTTCTTGTTAATGATTCAGAGGTCCCAATCTTTGTCCAGTGCCTTTTAATATTTTTGTACACAATCTACATTTTTCATGTGGTCTATTTTCACTCATTTCGAACAATCTGTATCCTATAAACGCTGTCAGTTCCTCAGAATATCGTGTATGTCAGAATTATGCTCCCCATCCATCCCTAATTCTCCTCTCTTCCAGGGTGGTCAGGTTTAATTCATTCTCGCCTTATAGTGCATCCTCTTCCCTTAGCTCTACGACTTACTATGATGGCAAAATTGCAAGCATGGGTACTTCCCTAGCTCTAAAGAGGTCTACTCTTAGCTCCTAGTCCTGTCTCCTGTTTATTACCGACAGGTTTTACTGATTCTTGGTCTCCAGAGCTCTATCGTTTCTATTCTTGTAACCGTATAGCATTTACCTTCATTTGCTAACGTGCGTGTGAGTGCTTGCACGAATTTACCCACACGCACGTACTGTTTCAAGGCTCACCAATAATTTCCACCAGTCGTCGGTGACCGACCACTAGTCTGCCTCACTAGCTCTTAACAACACTGAATGTCCGCCTGCTTTGGCCACATTTTTTTCCCTTAGGTCTTGCCCGTGTGTCAGAGCGATGACGTGACACTTTGTTCTTCCAGAAACAGTTCACTGAATCATGTCTAATGTTCAGTCTCTTATTGTTTTCATATATATATATATATATATATATATATATATATATATATATATATATATATATATATATATATATATATATATATATATATATATATATATATATATATATATTACCCTGTTCATACAGTTAAAGATATTCGTGAATTATAATAATGAAGGCTAATGGCTACTTTTATACTACTAAAGGTTATATAAATTTAAAATTGTCTTCTAATAGTAATTACCTTATTAATGATGGCAATATCAAGAAGGATATCCATAATGCCATTATTAAAAACAACAGTAATCATGGCAAAAAAAGTGACGATGTCATGGTTACTATGGCAACTAAGTAAGGCAGAAGACTGAAGCTTATAGTATGGAAGTTGTACTTGGTGCAGGACCAGCCTTACTACTGTACTACTACTACTACTACTACTACTACTACTACTACTACTATTACTACTACTACTACTACTTCTTCTTCCACTACCTATCGTACTTGTATTACTACTGCTGCTCCCACCACTCTTATCCCGTCCCTGACAGCTGGCCTGTATATACTGCCTCCTTCTCTCTATTTTCTAGTTTAAAAATGGCTGTAACTATGACCATAATTTTTAAAGGGGTGGACCAGTAAGCCAGCGGAAGGCCTCGGTCAGATGACCAAAAACTCCAACTGCGGGTCATTATATGACTAAGACCCGCGTCAGGAAACACTTGTCCTGACGAACCTTGCCTAACCTAACCATCTCTCTTTTCTCTTAGTGTGACTTTGTAAATGGTCCAAATCGGACCGAAACGTCGTCGTAAGGTCCCCTCTTCTATGTGTGGGTTATTTGTGTAGTGTACCACACTCACTGAGGTGGAACCTGAGGCAGGGGTTCTCGCCGGAAATACTGATGAAGATTATAAGTCAAAAATTGGTATAGAAAGAGGATAGTGGTAATAATAAGAGCAGTACTGTTATTACTGGGTTAAAGATAGACTATGTACGTGGTGGAGCGGGTTCTTGAGAAGGCCACACACTGCTCCAAAACTGTTACAAGATTTGTAATTATATTTCAACACCGGTGGGAAAAAAATGCACCATCCTTTTGCCTGGAGTTTATACTTGCATTTACTTCATTTATAGTTAATTTTGAGTATTTTTTTTCTCTCTTTTGTATCTTTTATTTACCAATGTCGTACAATGTTGTATATTTCTATTCCCCTCACCTTGATGGTGGTGAGGGGCTCTTCAAGGAATTGGATCTGTGCTCCAATTCTTTGAATTGAGCCTGAATGCCTTCCATCCCCCCCCCCCTCACAGGCGCTGTATGATCCCTACGGGTTTATTAGTCCTTTCCTATTCCAGCCATGCATTATGAGGCTGGTAAGGTTTTACTGTGTCCTGCCCTGTATAAAAAGTGTGTTTACACTCTAATATTTATTGCACTTAGTGTGTCATGATGTTGAAGACGCAAGAAACCACAACCTTCAGGTAATCAACACTTGTAAATAGTTTCCATGAATATAACACAATTGAGAGTGAAGGTAAACCCCTGGAGTGTGCGCTTATATTTATGGGAAAGCTCTAAACACGCAAGTCATGCAGACCCAGGAAAAATGGGAGGTAATCAGGTTTGAGCTAGAGAAGAGCAACTCCAGTTTCTTAGAACAAGAACCCAACGTGAACGTCTATATGTGGGGTGAGAAAGAAACATAAACATGTATAATATGTACACTCAAAAAATATACATAAATTAGTTATGAACACGTGCACGTGAACCAGACATATATCATTAAATGTGCACATGAACGTGGTGTATATGAGCACATAGATTAAGAGAGGCAGGTAAGTGCATGTATACATGAAACTAAATATAAACATAAAAGCAGTCAGATCCAGCGTACAATAAACACATGTACACCCGTACTTCCCATGCATATGTAAGCAGGTACATTATATACGCGCCCATGTGCATACATATGTACGCATACACACAGGTCGTACATAGACCTCTGTGGTTTCATAAGAAGGTCGACTTTCATTGGTCTTAGTTTTTGCTTCTTAACTGTGTCAATTATAAGTGAGGTTACTGTACATTTTAAATATGCAGGTTCTTGGAAGTAATTATAAGTGAGGTTACTGTACATTTTAAATATGCAGGTTCTTGGAAGTAATTATAAGTGAGGTTACTGTACATTTTAAATATGCAGGTTCTTGAAAGTAATTATAAGTGAGGTTAATATATATATTATTTTAAACGGGGAGATTATTGGAACTAACTGTAAATAATGTTACTAAATAGTGAAAATTGGAAGGTTCTTGGAAAAGTCATTTTTAAGATTTCTGTGAATAATTGCTTAGTTTGGAGATTCTAAAATACAGTGATGTTAATTACACTAAAATACAGTGATGTTACACTAAAATACGGTGATGTTAGTTACACCAAAATAGTGATGTTACACTAAAATAGTGATACAGGCTAGACACACGGTTCCTTAAGATGAGTTGTCTACACGTTACAGCTGTTGTCTACACGTTACAGCTGTTGTCTACACGTTACAGCTGTTGTCTACACGTTACAGCTGTTGTCTACACGTTACAGCTGTTGTCTACACGTTACAGCTGTTGTCTACACGTTACAGCTGTTGTCTACACGTTACAGCTGTTGTCTACACGTTACAGCTGTTGTCTACACGTTACAGCTGTTGTCTACACGTTACAGCTGTTGTCTACACGTTACAGCTGTTGTCTACACGTTACAGCTGTTGTCTACACGTTACAGCTGTTGTCTACACGTTACAGCTGTTGTCTACACGTTACATCTGTTGTCTACACGTTACAGCTGTTGTCTACACGTTACATTTGTTGTCTACACGTTACATCTGTTGTCTACACGTTACATCTGTTGTCTACACGTTACAGCTGTTGTCTACACGTTACAGTTGTTGTCTACACGTTACAGCTGTTGTCTACACGTTACAGCTGTTGTCTACACGTTACAGCTGTTGTCTACACGTTATAGATGTTGTCTACACGTTACAGCTATGTGAGCGTCCTGTAATGCTCTAATATTAATACCAGTATGGTATTAATTATTTCACATATATACAAGAATGAATTTTTAGTGAATTTTCGATGGTTAAGAAGCCATTATTATAATTGTAATCACTGAAAATTTGTATTTTGCAGATAACTTTTTTTCCTGAACATTTTTTTTTAAGTGTGGGAAAGTATGGGTAAGAAGATATATAGGTGATATTGAGAACTGTGGCAGTGTATTGCTATACATGTATGTCACACTGAAAGAAAACAGTGCAATACAATCGATACAAAAGAACGCTAACTACAACACAATCGTCCCTGATATAACCAGGTTCTGGATGACCTAAACTTGAGTAACATATAGGGCCAGGGATAGCAGCTCTTAGCCTGTAAATTCAGATGTGGACAAAAACAAAACAAAAAATAAGCACCAAATCCTGTCTTAGCAGCTAGTCTGGGGGTGAGAGAAGGTCACGTGTGAACTAGTTAGTATAGCAGTTTCTTGTTCATGAAAGTCTAAGTTCAACCTCCTTTTAAAGAGACTCAGCCAGCTAGCATATACAATGTTAGGTCGACTTACTGTAAACTTGTAAAGAGGTTTCAAGGACCGAGTGTGTTTTTAAGAGTGCAACATGCAGAGATGCTCGCTACCAGACCGAAATATTAAGTAATCATCTTATATGCAACTGTTGGGTATCTTTATTGTTGAAAGGTTTCACCTACAGTGTGCTTCTTCAGTCAAATACATAGGTAACAGGTGTAGCAGCTGAGGGACTGACCACCTCAAATACTATTTCTCCAAGGTTGATGAACATCAATGATTACATAATCATTTCACTACTACATCTGCTGCCTCTGTATTTGACTGAAGAAACCCTGTGTGTAGTCAAAACGTTTCATCAATAAAGATACCAAACTGTTGCACATGTGTGTAAATCATCATCTTGTCTGTATTTGATACCATTTTCAATATAATCATAAGTTTTGTTGCCTCTTTGTAAGATCCTTCGTACAGTGGCCAGTGTTTACAACTGTACCACTCATACCTGCATCTTTTTTTTTTCTGGTATATAAATTAAAATTCAAAAGGCAGTTTACAATAAGTGCATATTTATTTTGGACTTGTCTTGATGCCAGTACAGGGTTCTTGAATCAAGGAATTGAAGCTACTCTTTCATTTTTCCCATTTTTCAGGTGCTCTTGACCCCTTGAGGGTTTAGAGTGCCCCTTGAATATTTTAATAATAATATGTTATATTTGAAGGGAGTAAGAATTGAATTAGAATGTGGTATGAAGGTTTGGAGCACCTTCACATCATTGGTATGCTACCCACCTCTCATCACTGGCCTGCTACCCACATCTCATCACTGACCTGCTACCCACATCTCATCACTGACCTGCTAACCACCTTTCATCACTGGCCTGCTACCCACCTTACATCACTGGCCTGCTACCCACCTCTCATCACTGGCCTGCTACCCACCTTTCATCACTGACCTGCTACCCACCTCTCATCACTGACCTGCTACCCACCTCTCATCACTGACCTGCTACCCACCTCTCATCACTGACCTGCTACCCACCTCTCATCACTGACCTGCTACCCACCTCTCATCACTGACCTGCTA
Organism: Cherax destructor; assembly: GCA_009830355.1. Lineage (NCBI taxonomy): Eukaryota > Metazoa > Arthropoda > Malacostraca > Decapoda > Parastacidae > Cherax > Cherax destructor. The sequence continues at coordinate 202,298 of WNWK01000849.1, forward strand.
CCCACCTTTCATCACTGGCCTGCTACCCACCTCTCATCACTGGCCTGCTACCCACCTCTCATCACTGGCCTGCTACCCACCTCTCATCACTGACCTGCTACCCACCTTTCATCACTGACCTGCTACCCACCTCTCATCACTGACCTGCTACCCACCTCTCATCACTGGCCTGCTACCCACCTATCATCACTGGCCTGCTACCCACCTTTCATCACTGGCCTGCTACCCACCTTCATCACTGGCCTGCTACCCACCTCATCACTGGCCTGCTACCCACCTTTCATCACTGGCCTGCTACCCACCTCTCATCACTGGCCTGCTACCCACCTTTCATCACTGGCCTGCTACCCACCTCTCATCACTGACCTGCTACCCACCTTTCATCACTGGCCTGCTACCCACCTTTTATCACTGACCTGCTACCCACCTCTCATCACTGGCCTGCTACCCACCTCTCATCACTGACCTGCTACCCACCTTTCATCACTGGCCTGCTACCCACCTCTCATCACTGACCTGCTACCCACCTCTCATCACTGGCCTGCTACCCACATCTCATCACTGGCCTGCTACCCACCTTTCATCACTGGCCTGCTACCCACCTCTCATCACTGGCCTGCTACCCACCTTTTATCACTGACCTGCTACCCACCTCTCATCACTGGCCTGCTACCCACCTCTCATCACTGTCCTGCTACCCACCTCTCATCACTGGCCTGCTACCCACCTTTCATCACTGACCTGCTACCCACCTCTCATCACTGACCTGCTACCCACCTTTTATCACTGACCTGCTACCCACCTCTCATCACTGACCTGCTACCCACCTCTCATCACTGACCTGCTACCCACCTTTCATCACTGGCCTGCTACCCACCTTTCATCACTGACCTGCTACCCACCTTTATCACTGACCTGCTACCCACCTCTCATCACTGACCTGCTACCCACCTCTCATCACTGGCCTGCTACCCACCTTTCATCACTGGCCTGCTACCCACCTCTCATCACTGGCCTGCTACCCACCTCTCATCACTGACCTGCTACCCACCTTTTATCACTGACCTGCTACCCACCTCTCATCACTGGCTGCTACCCACCTCTCATCACTGGCCTGCTACCCACCTCTCATCACTGGCCTGCTACCCACCTTTCATCACTGACCTGCTACCCACCTCTTATCACTGGCCTGCTACCCATCTTTCATCACTGACCTGCTACCCATCTCTCATTACTGGCCTGCTACCCACCTTTCATCACTGACCTGCTACCCATCTCATCACTGGTCTGCTACCCATCTCATCACTGGCTTGCTACCCACCTCTCATCACTGGCCTGTTACCCACCTCTCATCACTGGCCTGCTACCCACCTCTCATCACAGGCCTGCTACCCACCTTTCATTACTGGCCTGCTACCCATCTCATTACTGGCCTGCTACCCATCTCATCACAGGCCTGCTACCCATCTCATTACTGGCCTGCTACCCATCTCTCATCACTGACCTGCTACCCATCTCTCATTACTGGTCTGCTACCCATCTCATCACTGGTCTGCTACCCATCTCATCACTGGCTTGCTACCCACATCTCATCACTGGCCTGTTACCCACCTCTCATCACTGGCCTGCTACCCACCTCTCATCACTGGCCTGCTACCCATCTCATCACAGCCCTGCTACCCACCTTTCATTACTGGCCTGCTACCCATCTCATTACTGGCCTGCTACCCATCTCATTACTGGCCTGCTACCCATCTCATCACAGGCCTGCTACCCATCTCATTACTGGCCTGCTACCCATCTCTCATCACTGGCCCGCTATCCCACCACTGGTGGCGGTGTCGGGTGAGAGTGGGCAGGGTGGTATGTGGGTCAGGTCTACAGTGATCATACCAGCCAGGGTCGCTGGTCGCTGGTACCTCCCTCCTCGTAGCACCACCACCCTAATACCACTACCGGCTCCGGCTACCCGCTATCACCACCACTACCCATTCCGGCTACCCACTATCAGTACTCCCCACTCTGGCTACCCGCTATCACCACCATTACCCACTCTGGCTACCCGCCATCACCACCACTACCCACTCCGGCTACCCTCTACTACCAACACCACTACCCACTCCGGCTACACACTACTACCACCACCACTACCCACTCCGGCTACCCACTACTACCACCACCACTACCACTCCACCCACTACTATCACCACCACTACCACTCCGGCTACCCACTACTACCACCACCACTACCCACTCCGGCTACCCACTACTACCACCACCACTACCCACTCCGGCTACCCACTACTACCACCACCACTACCCACTCCGGCTACCCACTACTACCACCACCACTACCCACTCCGGCTACCCACTACTACCACCACCACTACCCACTCCGGCTACCCACTACTACCACCACCACTACCCACTTCCACTCTTGCAGTGCCAGGTTTTGTTTACCAGCAACACCTGTTACTGGTTATATGACCCACACACACCTGTAGTGCACAACCAAAATGTCCCGGGTTCGATCGTCGGGCACGGTGAGAAACTTAAGAGTAAATATTAAGTCTCCTCACACCTGCTGTTCCTTTGCCTTTGATGTACCTTTGATGAGTTCCGAGAGTTTTTCTACTTCCAGAGCCCGGTTTTGGGCCAGGCTCGTCTGGTGCTTGCCTGGTCAACCAGGCTGTTGCTGCTGGAGACCCGCTGATCACCAAGCAGTAAAAATGTATCTGACTTTTGGTCGACGTGTTAATATGTCATAGAAGTATGATGCTAATGATCTGCCCGACACAAAAACCTACTATCACATCGATCTCTGTTTTTATTTACTGGGTGGTCCGGTTAGAGAGCGGAAGGCCTTGGTTAAATGACAGGTAAACCAGCGGAAGGTCTCGGTCATATAACCGAGTGGATTAGCATATGGATAAGAGCTGTCTTGGGAGAAATTATCCCCTTCCTCGTGATAAACACAATCTGCCCTTAAGGTTTACCTACCTGGATGATGTTCCGGGGGTCAATACCCCTACGGTCCAGTCTTTGACCAGGCCTCGCGGTGGATCAGGGCCTAATCAACCAGGCTGTTACTGTTGACCGCACTCGATCCAACGTTTGAATCACAGCCCGGCTGATAGGGTACTGACTTTAGATATCTGTCCAGTTTCCTCTTGAAGACATCTAGGGGTCTATTAGTAATTCCTCTATATATGATGGAAGGCAGTTGAGCATTTTTGGGTCCCAGACACTTATTGTTTTCTCTTAGTGTACTCACGGCACTCCTGCTTTTCACTGGGAGATGTTGCACCGTCTGCAGAGTCTTTTGGTTTCGTAGGGAGTGATGTCTGTGTACAGATTTGGAATTAAGTAATGGAGGTAAGAGAGAAGCAAACGGAATGAACTCCAAGAAAGATTCGAGGAAAACGGAAATGATTGCATATTAGGGGCTTTTGGCATGTACATCTCATTAATAACTATGTATCTTGTCTACCCAACCATGTATCATTGTACCATGTCTCAATAAAGTATTATTATTATTATTATTATTATTATTGAAGAAAAATGGGAATAACTATGGGAAAACGGGAACGGGTTTAAGAAAATGGCAATTACTCGAGGTAAACGGGAATGAATCAATGAAATCGGGAATGACTCCAAGAAACGTGCTGCGTTAAACTTACCTTTCGTTGTTGAGTACTCACACACGCAGCAGTGGAACTTCAGACCTGCAGTACCCGGGCACATGTAGGTCAGGGCGCGTGTGCCCACCCCAGCTCCCTCTTGTAGTAAGCACCAACCTGGGAATACCAATGGAACTCCATCGTGGGACCCCGGGTTCTCCAAGGTCACCCCGTGGAGACTACTACAGTGTCAGGGGTGGGGCTGAGGTTAAGGTAGATCAGGTGGTTTTTAAATACCACAGGTGTGCCTCTATACAGGTGTACACTCCCAAATGTCAACACCACTTGAAAGAGCGACACTGATAGTCCGGTGACGGGGAATTCGACTTGCATCCGAGAGAAGCCAGGTTCGATTCTCGGGCGGAACGAGACGGACGGGCAAGTTTCCTAACAACTGCTGCTCCTGTTCGCCTAGGAGTAAATACCGTATTTTCCGGCATATAAGACGCACGATTATACGAGACGATGTTTCGATGCAGTTGTAACGTAACGTTAGTAAACAACCGCTAAAGCGTAACACAGAGCCTACCCTTAACCCTGACCTTGACCATATAAGACGCAGATTGATTTTCCGAGACTTGTTGTATGCCGGAAAATACGGTAAGTACCTAGGAGTAATTCGCTGTTATGGTCACATCCTGAGGGGAGGAAAAACACCCCATCGAAAACACGCCACACTTTGATTTTCTTGGGTTATCACGAAATATAATCTTTTTCCCCTAAAGATTTTTCAACGACTTTGCCGGAATGGTTTCACGATGACAGTGTAACTCTAATCTTGTACTGGAGGGACTTGTAATCTTGTACTGGAGGGACTAGTAATCTTGTACTGGACGGACTTGTAATCTTGTATTGGAGGGATTTGTAATCTTGTACTGGAGGGACTTGTTATTTACTGTAATGTCAAGAAGTTAGTGGGTCGCTGTATCATTGTTTTGACCAGTGCCATGTGTTTGATTAAAACCATATTTTAGATGGAAAACTTGTAACTATGAAGTGTTGGTGGAAGTTCTCCTTAAACGTGTGTTGCGTATCAGAACACGGAGAACTGGGTAGTGCTGCTAGTACTAATAATAGTCGAACAAAAATGCACAGTACCGTGACTGGAACAATACACAAATAACCCACACATACGAGAAAGAAACTTATGACGACGTTTCGGTCCGACTTGCAATATTTGTAGTAATAGTTTGTGGTCATATTATTAGTTCTAATAACAGTTTTAGTAGTGGTTTTATATTTGTAAGTGGCAGTGGTAGTAATATTAGTACTAGCAGCAGCAAGGTTTGGTTTAATGTTCGTAGTTTAATATGAGATTTGCATGCAAGTTTTGCTCAGTGCTTGTTGTTGCTTCATGTCATTACTAGTGGCGGCAGTGAGAGCCACAGGACGAGGTGGGCCACCAGAACCCCTGCTTATTTATGTACCCTGACATTATCTCTGCACACACCATCTGTAGCAAGTAACCTCGACACACACCTAAAGGTCTTCTCTAACCGGTTTTTCCCAATTATTCTCTCTCTCCCTCCCTCCTTCGGTCTCTTCTCTTCTTCCAGAATGCCTTCAAGTATAAAACCTAATCAAAATATTTCCACATGGTTTATTGTAAAGCTTGAGGCCTGAATCAGGCACTAGTATTATTGTACTCACTGGGAAACGCTAAAACCTTAGGAATCATACTGCGCCTTTGGAATGGGATTCAATCACAGTTGATCCCAGGAAAGGTAGGTACATATTGTCCAGACATAGACTATTTATTTCACTGTAAGCAGCTCTTTGCTATTTTGAATAACTGTTTACCCACTTTAAGTCCCACAAAATACCCGGAACTCACCACTTGTAGGTGGCTACTCTTCGAGCTCCTGGATCAAGGAATGACTTAGGCTAGGCAGCAGGGTGAGGCTTCCCTCTCTCAGACGTGTGAGTGGCCGTCGCCGCTCAGTGTGATTCATGGTGCTCCTTACAAATCACTCCTCGACCCCATCCTTTGGGGAACTGACATGAATGATGCTGCAACACGACTAACATAAATAACAAAAGTCGTCGATGACACGAGCATTAGAAAGAAACACTGCGTGTTTGGCTGGCTGTTACTGCCTGTTCTCAAGAAGAGCCTATCTTGAATTTCTGCGCGCCCAAAATTGTTCAATAATTTTACTGTTTATTGCCGGTTAGATTAGTTATCTTAACATACATTACCGTATATTTACATATCACTAACCAATAATAACGAAATTATAAAACAGGTTTCACAGCGCGAGACATTTTAAAATCTGGAGTGTTCATTGTTTAGTGAACCGTGGAACAATTGGAGAATGAACTGAAATTTAAGGACGCTGTCGCGTGATAAATGTATTTTTAATGGTATGGAAAACCTACCATCTCTTCTTGCGATAATAAGTTTATTATTTTCCAGGGCAGACCGGTGAGACAGCGTAAGGTCTTGGTGTCACTAGTTAATTAATAGTACAAGTCGGACCGAAACGTCCTCATAAGTTTCGGCCTCCTATTTACGGTGTCTATTTGTAGTGTCTTGGTCATATGATGAAGAGCTCCACTCAGTGGGTCAAAAGCTCCACTCAGTGGGTCAAAAGCTCCACGCAGTGGGTCAAAAGCTCCACTCAGTGGGTCAAAAGCTCCACTGAATGGGTCAAAGGCTCCACTAAGTGGGTCATGTGACTAACATCCACGTCAGGTCATTGTTCATTTTTCCCCATGAACAAATTTGCACCACCGTCCCGTAGCTCACACACTGAGTGTCCGTGGTTCGATCCCTGGTAGGAGTGAAAACACGCCCAGTGTTTCCACAGTTCGTCTAGCAGCAAATAGTCACCTGGGTGTTAACCTACTGGTGTGGGTCCCATCCTGAGTGGTGGCAGTATACCTCGGATTAGGCTGGGGCTTTACAGTGAGCTGGGGTCGGATTAGCCTGTAAAATTGATGTTGTGTAAAAAAATGGAAGGACATGGTTAAGTTGGGTCTGTAACCAAGAAAACTCTCTGGAGAGAATATAAAACAGTGAACCCTCAGCTACAACAATACTACCCATGAACCATTTCAAGGTTAAGGGGAACCGTGGAGCTATTCAAGCAGTTTTAGCTACTCTCCCCTTCCATGGATTAAACGTGATTATCTCCCAACCCAGCAGGTGGATAATGCAGGTTTAGCTCCCCACCATAAATCTGACAAACGCCAGTATGTTTGAAAATTCGCTAGTCCATATAGAAGACCTTAGAGTGGTCATTTAGCCTAGTTTTGGTCAAGAAATTGCACGCAAGATGAAGCTAGGCTAGAGAGGGTGCGAGAGAGAGAGAGAGAGGGGGGAAGATTGAAGACACTAAAACCAGTTTTTCATCAGCAAATGAAGACTGGGAGGTGTGTTTGAAACATTGTGAACACTGAAGAAATTCAAGACAAGAAATTTGAAGTGCAAGGCTGTGCGGCGCCACCTAATATCAGTATGAAATTCAGGTTCCAGAGATGGATACAAGGGTTAGTGATGACGTGCTCAATCAGTTATATGCATGCTAACTCCCCTCTCTCTCTCTCTCTCTCTCTCTCTCTCTCTCTCTCTCGTATTAATAACATTAACACGTAAGATAACCTCCAAAATATAATTGGGAAAGATCAAGAATGAATTGGTGTGCATGTCAGGGAGTGTTTCAGGGACCTGGGGCTTGAAAAGGGTTTTCTTTGCGAGACCGAAGATTGAGAGTTTGTTAGGGGTTGTCAGGGACTAGGGTGGGAGAGACTGTTTCCTTGGTGAGATTGAGGGTGAAGGGGTGAGGGTGGAGGGGTAATGTGGGAAGGGGTATAAAGAAAGCTTCATGAAGGACAGATCACATTATACAAGATGACACATCACAAAGTAATCGGCAATAATCTACTCTTATTACTTTGATTATATTTATTATTTTTGTTGTCATTTAGAAGTGGTATTTATTTTTAATGGGATTATTATTTTATTATTGGCTATATTTACCGACTACTACTCGGCGGAGCTCAGGAATGAGTTTACAGTTAACAATAAAACCTATGTATATTGCCTTATTATTTATGTTATTATTGTAAATTTTAAAAGCCTGAAACATTGTTAGCTTAAAGAATGATCCTGAATAGGAAGGAGCATAGTATGCAACTACCACTTTATGTATATCAGTGGGGCGTAAGTGATCTGATATACACGAGAAGATGGTAGAAGCAAGCGTAGCTCAGTGCCACTTAATACACTGCTAGTGAAAACAGGACACTTGAAAAAGATAGTGTATAACAGAAATAAATATTGAAGAGTGTGATTGAGGAAGTGGTCTTGGAAACTCGTGACAAGGAAAGAAATGTTTGAAACACGTGACGGATGATCTTGGAAGCACATGGTAGGTATGGATCTCAGAAATGTGTCTGAGAATCTTTAAAAAATGTGATAAAGGTGTGTTGGAATGCTTAGATAGAGAAAAGTGTATTGGAGCATTAATAGAGAAAGGTGTATTGGAACACAGACAAAGGTGTATGCAGGAGAGCAACGGACAAGTGAAGTAGTAGCAGCAGCAACACACACAGTAAGAGGCATTCTTGAGCTTCCCCAGCGCTCGGGCTTAAGCCCAAAGTTGGGGTGTGGCTCCAAAATGATCCTGTAGTGCTTGCTGCCTTTGCATCTCCTGACATCGTCTGCTGCTATGCAGCTGCCACACCCTTCGAGCCCAGTGTAGGTGGGGTTTGTGGCAGCCCAAGGTGCCTAGCTTCTCCCTCCGAGCCTCGTGGGGGCGGGGAATGGGCCTAGCCCTAGAGACAGCTGGTCCCAGAAGATGAGGAGGCACTTGTATCTCCTCCTACGGCAGACTTTGATCTGAGACACTCCCATGACAGGGAGCCAAGGCCGGGCCACCTCTTGAAAAAGACCCTGGCCGGGCGATTATACCGGCGAATCTACAACAACAAAGGTGTATGGAACACAGATAAAGGTGTACTGAACCACACTGACAGAGAGATCTGAGAGACTCGTACTCTCCTCTGGCAAACCTCAAAATTTCTATATAATATGTAAAGGACTCTATCTCAGAACACTGAAAAAACGATAGCTCAGACCACATAAACAATATATGCACACTATCAAAATGTATCATTACATAAGAGCACATAATACACCTTAAGGAACTGAACATTTTCTCTCAAGGCTTAGGGACTGATTACCTCATTATTCCACTGTCTTCACTATAAAATCTCTGTTGAGTTGTAAAAAATAGACGCTGGCTGGTGAAACTTCATAATAAAAATACCCAAATGTTGCATATGTATTTTATTATCCTACCACGATGTTATAAACAAGATAAATAGCAACACTGTGGGAACAGCTAGAGTGTTGACGACAGCAAACTATGTGCTAATAAAGCAATAATGTGAAAGGCGTAGAATTAGGGGGGATATGATTGAGGTGTATAAATGGAAAACAGGAATAAATAAAGGGGATGTAAATAGCGTGCTAAAAATATCTAGTATTGACAGGACTCGCAGCAATGGCTTTAAGTTGGATAAATTCAGATTCAGGAAGGATATAGGAAAGCATTGGTTTGGTAATAGAGTTGTCGATGAGTGGAACAAACTCCCGAGTACAGTTATAGAGGCTAAAACGTTGTGTAGTTTTAAAAATAGGCTAGATAAATATATGAGTGGGTGCGGGTGGGTGTGAGTTGGACCTGACTAGTTTGTGCTACTAGGTCAGATGCAGTGCCCCTCCCTTAAGTGAATGTAACCTGACCTGGCTGGGCCGGGGCATTGGCTTAAGCCGGTGGGAGACGTGGACCTGCCTAGCATGAGCCAGTACGCCTGCTTCAGTGCTCCTTTCTTGTGTGACATTGTTTATTGTCGTGAGCACTCGATGTTGTTCCCACCCTTCTAACTGTGTGAATAATTATCTTGTCTATAGGTTACGTTGAACTATTAGGGGTTTAGAGGCGGAACCCAGGAGCTGTATCTCGAATCCCCCGCAAATCCAGCTCGGTACCGTAAGCACCTCCCCCACACAAAACACACAGGTGATGAAGCGGAAGAGAAGTCTTTGAATGGATTCAGTAGTAGTGATGAGAGCCCAAGAGGAAGTGTAGAAGCCAGTTGGCTCAGTAGATGAAGGGTAAGAGGCAAGGCCAGAAGCTGGAGCTTAATCAGAGAGAGAGAGAGAGGGCTGGATGGAGGGGGGAAGAGGGAGATCAGATGTGACAGTTGAGTATAGATCAAGAGGAGCATCAAGGTAATACGGGGATGGTAATTATGACAGGTGTGTTGAGTGCTCTGGCAAATTGTGCTGATCAGACCTTGAAATTGAGGTGTTACGACTGATGTACTAGGGAGGGCGGTAGTAGATTTTGGTTTCTCTTTTATTTGTGGAGAGAGGATAGTAAATGTGTAGTGGTGACATTAGTTTTGTTTAGCGGTAGTGATGGTAGTGGTATTTAGTAGCAGCGATAGTGATGGTAGTAGTATTTATTAGCAGCGGTAGTATGTCCTAGTCATTAATGATTGGTCACGTGCGTTTTTAACTCACTAGTTGTTAGGTTCAAGCTACACTATACCGCAGTCCGTTTATTTAGCTCTTGTACCTCTCCTCCATAGTCGTTAGAAAACATGGATCCTAGTTTAAAAATTTCCCGAATCCACCCATACTGTTAAGCGATTTTAATTACCATATTTTTCTTAGTTCGGGGTCTCGTAATCACTCATTGTTGCTTATTTCAGTCTTTTCTCTCTATTTTACCGCTACATGCGTTAATCACCGGCAGGTTCAGCCCTTCTAGACCCAACTCATATTCATTGAAGGACTCTCAGTTTGTCTCTTCTATTGCTCTGGACTTTCGCTTGGACAGATGGTTTCGTGACATCGATCATGTCCATAACCCGTCCTGATCTCCATTCCACTTCACTAGAAGCACTTTCTTGAAGGGCTCTTGACCTAAGGTATTGAAGCTAATGTAGTCCCTCCATTTTCTTGAGTCAGCGCTGAATTCTTACTTTCCTCTGGAGTTTTAAGTAACTTATGGCTTATGACTTACCACGAAATAGATTTCGTTGTGACGATTTCTGATGCTTGACACCAAAACCACGATAACAGCAAGTTGATTATGATAGTATCAAATTGTTAAACATAAGAAATTATAAATGATAATATCTTGATAACGATGTTCAGAGCGCTGAGTATAATGAATTCAATTGCTCCTTAAATCTTGTAGATCAGTCTTTGCATTTAGTGACACTTGTAGCAGTCCTGCTACAATAACAAAAAAAATCACAGGTGTCCATTTCTCACTCTGATAGGACGATAGTATCTCTCCCTGGATGGTCGATCCTTGCCATCCTACTGACTTGGTAAAGCATTTGTACTTTGGTTTTCCCACGATTGTACTCAAGGTATTCTGAAACGTGACGAGAGGAGTCGCTACCATGGCACTAGTACCACAGATTGGTATCTTGCTTCCTGGTAAATAAGGGTTCGTGCATGTCGTGTAGACACCCTGGTGAACCTTGTGTACTAAAGTCTAGTCTATAAATGCAACCTCTATGATTATTGAAAATAGTGAGTCTCTCAGCTGAGGGACTGACCACCTCAAATACAGTTTCTTCAATGTTGATGGACTGATGACACCAGCTTTTCACCACTACACCTGCTCACTCTATTTGTCTGAAGAAAACTATTGTGTAGGCGAAACGTTTTATCAGTAAAGATGTAGATTAAGAGACATGTGCAACAGTTGGGTAACTTGATTGATGAAACGTTTCGCGCACACAGTAGACTTCTTCAGTCAAATACAAAAGCAGCAGTAATGAAATAATGATGTAATCGGTAATGAAAATTCACAATTATATTAATTTCTTCTATAGCTGATAAGTTTCTATATATTAATAAGGTTGATATTTAATACATACAATAATTCATATAAATATTAACGATACAAAATTAACAATTCGGATAAGCCAATAAATCTTTTATTTTTAATTGGTTTTAATATATTAGTTTGTTGTATACTACACGAGCTGTTGTTAGCTGTTATAGGTTGTTCATGAGCGAGTGTGGCGGCTGGTAGGTCATTGTAGGTCATTGTGCTGTACGAACATGTTCGAGACTCGGGTCATTCTGGGAATGTCAATAGATGCTTTACAAAACTGACACGTTGATAAATAAGACACTTTTGCAACATTTTGTTATTCTGGAAATGTTTCGACACACATTGGCTTCTTCAGTCCAATGCAGAAAAAAGTGGAATAATAGGAGGAATTTGAGGGAATCAGTCCCTCAGCCTTGAGTCGATGTGTTCAGTCCACCTTTTTCTTCATTGGACTGAAGAAGCCGTGTGGCGAAACGTTTCCAGAATAAAGATACCCAGATGTTGCAACAGTGTCTCGGTTATCATTCTAGGAATGAATGATCTCAGATGAAGTGATGTTCTTGAGAAGGGTATAACCAGAAAGTAATTGCGGTGTGCTGCCCGTCTTGTGGTGTTCAAGTTGTCTTCTCGCTGTCCGCGAAGTGTGGTACCTTGATAATGTTGACCTTGTATATAACAGTAAGGCCATTCATATCCCCTCCCATATCTCTCTCTCTCTCTCTGTTGGCTGTATTCAGTTCATGACTTGGCCAGTACTCTCCGACTAATGACCCTGAACTAAGGCCACAAGTGGCTCATCTCCGGGTTGTGTTCCGGTTACAAACTATTGTGTCGCTCCCGGTTCCCCCCTCCATAACTCCCACTGCCCCGCCCATCCCTATCTGCCTCTATCTCTCCATTTTTCTCTCGCTTCCTACGTCCTCACTACCTCCCCTCCCTTCCTACCGCCATCCATCTCTCTTTGGTCCATTCCTCTTCCTAACATCTCCCCCCTCCCTCACCACATTTCCCCCTCCTGCCCTCCACTCCCTCCCCCTCCTTCCCTCCACTCCCTCCCCTCCTGCCCTCCACTCCCTCCCCCTCCTGCCCTCCACTCCCTACTCTCCTGCATTCCAAAGCGCACGATCTCTTCTCGCTGCTTCTCATTATGTCTTCTTATTATACATCTCGCTTCTCTTCTCACTTTTCTTTGTGGTATCCCTCTCCCTCCCTCTCTCTCTTCCCTGCCTTTATTTAGTGTTATCAGTCAGATCATTTGAAAGCCTTACCTTACATTACATTCATTAAATTTGTATTATGAAACATACAAATAGGGAACAGGATGAAGTTGGAGCCATCTGTGGGCCAGAGATTTCATTTGGTCAACTGACTTTCATTGTCGTTGTCATAGCCAAAGTGTAGTTGGTGTTTGTTGCCCGTCTTGTGGTACAGAAACTGTCTTCTCGCTGTCCGCCACGTGGAGTCAAGTATGGTTGGTACCTTGACAATATTGGCCTTTTACATAACTGTAAGGCCACCCACACCCCTCCGGTGTTGAAAGCTCTGCTGGAATGACGGATCTGTCCAGGCCGGGTCCATGTCAGAGATGAGTCGTCTTGCTTCTCTATTATGTCCAGAAATAGAGACGAGAGGGAAGGCAATCTCTCTCTCTCTCTCTCTCTCTCTCCCCTTTTCTTTCTCCTCATTCTCTTTTTCCCGTTCCTATTTCCTTTTCTTCATTCTTACTCCTCTTCACTCTTTCTCCTATAGGGAAATACATCTTGCCGTGGTTCCCGCAGTGTAGCTATTATATAAGCACCACGTACTGGATGTACGCTAATTTTTTAAAAAATATCCCTCTGATCTATGTATGTACGTATGTGTCTCTTCCTTATAATATCCCAACATCAAGTATCTAAAGAGAAGTGTATGTAACCGTAATGACACGATTGCAAACAAACCATACCACGGGTGGGGTTCGAACCCGCGGTTACAGAGTCTCAAAAAACTAGACCGTCGTGTAAGCCACTGGGCCAGCTAGCTTCAATAAGATTCATCCAACTAGATATATTTTTACACCATAGGAAGGTTAGCATAGGCACCACTGTGTCCACAAATGCAAGTTTTTACAGACGAATCTCCCGCTAGCATGGCCGTGACGAACTCTAGCTCAAGTCCCCCTCAAAGCCGTCAACATGACTCACGAAATCGTAATGACACGATTGCAAACAAACCATACCACGGGTGGGGTTCGAACCCGCGGTCTTATTGAAGCTAGCTGGCCCAGTGGCTTACGCGACGGTCTGGAGTTTTGAGAGACTGTGACCGCGGGTTCGAACCAAACCCATGATATGGTTTGAAGTGTATGTAACTTTGACTGGCTTGCGTATCGTATAAAAGGTAAACACAAGTCACACACCAGCAGTGTGTGGACCCTCACAGACACAACTGGGTTAGCACATCTGGGCAAGTACCAGTGTTATACACAGACATAACGGAATGTGCGTCAAGACCACCTTGTTCTAGATGGTCATTTGCATTACAGTTAATCTTAAGTGTAATTTAAATTAATGATATTTATACTGTCGTGTGTTGATTTGGTAAAGTTTGTCAGGGAACAGTACAAATGTTAATTGATGCGGATCTTAATCATACAATGACCCGCAGCTGGATCTTTTGGTCATCTGACCGAGACCTTCCGCTGGCTTACCGGTCCACCCCTTTAAAAATTGTTTATTATAACCGTTATTTATTATAACTGTTATTTGTCTTGCACAGTTCTGAAGCGAACTCCAAAACATTTTCACCTTTTATAAATTATCGGCAATTTTTTGTAAAAAAAAAATCACGTATTGGAACTTAAATATTACAAGTGCCTTAATGTGATTTTGCCACAGACTTCGCAAATCTAATTTAAGGTGTTTTTTGTTAGTGGTGGGGGAAGGAAGTGGCATCTAGTGATGGGTATACATGTGTCTGTGACTCTGTATACATTCACACAGGTGTGTATGAGACGAGTCTCTGCAGCCAGCTGAGTACATGAGAATGTTATGATGTGTGCCAGGAAAAAATTACAGTAAAACACGTGACTGTAAATATGATTAAAAAGCCACAATAAAAATTGAAACGAAAATGTGTAAGCGGTTCCATGTACTCATATGTGGTTGCAAGGGTCGACTCCCAGTTCCTGGCCCGACATAAGTATTTTTCTGTTACTCTACGTGTATACGTACTTAAGAATAAATACTGTGTGTGTGTGTGTTGGTATGTTAAGTGTACGCCTACCCAGGCAACACTTGTCTTGTGGTCACGGTGTAATGGTCTTGCTTGTGGCATGTCTTTCACTGTTACTGAGTGTTATTTATAAACATTTATGATTGGCTTGATTACACAATGTGTTAGATGAATAATGAAACTGCAATGCTCTTCTTGTATTACATTTATTAAATATTTCAAAGCCTAGATCGAAATGTTACTTTCGTCTAGTAAGTTTTTTTTTCTTTTTTTCTTTGTGTGTTGTAAGTGCAGATAGGGCAGTCTTGTATAAAGCGAGAGGTGTATGTGTGTGTGTAACGTAAGGTATTTGTCTGTGTATGTACGCTGAGAGTTTGCCTTAGTCCTAATTTTATGCATTAAAGTATTCTTGATTGGTTGTGGTTGAAGTAGACGTCTTGAATCACTTGAGTGTTAATACGGGTTCACTAGTCAAAATGTTGTCAGTAAAACATGTGGGCAAAGTTTTACAATATCAGTTTTAATATAGAGACAGAGAGAGAGAGAGAGAGAGAGACACGCAGCTATGACTCGACCCCTGCAACCACAAATAGGTGAGTACAAATAGGTGAGTACACACACACACACACACACACACACACACACACACACACACACACGTGCAGTATCTCTGGTGTACACACTCCTGGGCCGCCAACAGCGACTTTGTACAAATTTATTCCCAATAAAATCGTTGGAAAGCTGATCCTGGAGCCTTGAATCCCATACATAGAGTGTTCCAAGAATTAAGTATACTTGGTGTTACTTGATGAAGCACTGAAAGGTAAGTGTGTAAATCAACCCAAGAAATGGTGGAGACTCGATCCTCCGACCGCTAATCGCCAACCAGTATCTGATCATCCAGGCTGTTAGTGGTGCATGATTAAGTGTGGATCTCGAGTCAACTGACGAGAAGAGCTTTTGATGTGAGGAATTGGAGCTAACCTGCTTCCCTTCCTCGGATCAAACTTGATTGCTTGTCATTCCTCAGGTGCTATATGACATGGGTTTAGCGCTTCCCCATGAATATACATTAATAATATCCTCAAAGAGAGATGTATAAATGATGGTGAAAAGTTCTTGATTCAAGGAATTGGAGTCACCTTATTCCTCTAAGTTACTTCTCATTCCTTAGTCGCTTCTCCATAACCATAACATTATTTAATCTTCTAAATAGATGGGGTTACCTGGTCGCCACTTGATATTTCTGAACATTTATTTCTTTATAACCACAGCGCTGTATGACTCGTACGAGTTTAGCACATAAAATGAATATAATAATTATAAGTGATTTGCATGTTTGCGGTGTGTGTAAAGTGGAATGACATTAATGTTAGTGATGGTTAGGTAAGGTTTGTCAGGAAACAGGACACGTGTTTCCTGACGCGGGTCTTAGTCATATGATGACCCGCAGCTGGAGCTTTTGGTCATCTGACTGAGGCCTTCCGCTGGCTTACCCCTCCACCCCTTCAAAAATTATGGATATTATTATACCTGGAGAGAGTTCCGGGGGACAACGCCCCCGCGGCCCGGTCTGAGACCAGGCCTCACGGGGCCGTGTATAACAGCCGGGGCTGCGTATACACATTTGATTTCGCAAAGGTAAGGGTTGTATCAGTGTTGTGAGTCAACGTTTTACTTATTCCTTTGCTAATAATTTTTTTTTTTTTTTTTTGCATTTTAAGTAGTGCATTATATTTGTCTTCATGCCCTTGTTGTACCAGCAGTGTATCTGGAGGATGGGGAGAGAACCTCTCGCTATAGTATGTAAACCTCGTGTATTGAGACGAGAGATGTAGCGTTTGCTCGCGGACTAGCTTAGTTGTTCTCAACAGATAACCTCTTTGTAAAGTAAGGTCATAAGTGATCTGTCCCACGCAGCACTCTCTCTCTCTCTCTCTCTGATACATATCCCTTGTCTACAGATACACTCAGAGTAGTCAAGTGACGTGGGTTTTTTTTTCATCACGTATGACCTTTGAGTGTTCTAGTCTTTGTGTGTGTACGTGTGTATGTGTATGAACGTGTGTGTGTACGTGTGTGGACTTTCCCCTTCCCTTGACCACGCCCACACTCGACTAGACACAAGAGCTTCCAATATCAAAGCTAAGTGTCAGTATTACAAGATTGTTTTTTACTCAACTTGGTAACATTGGTGAGTCTACGTAGAAGATAGAAAACAGGTCGTGGTTGGCAATACATCCTGACCATGATATACAGTAAATATGATAGAGAACGAGGTAGGTGAAGGGATGTAAAAGGATAGAAAATAGGCGGGTCAAGGCTCTGGTGGAGGCTAGGCAGAACACAGAATTCGATTTGGGGTAAAGAGCTCTTGATTCAAGGAACTGGATCTGTCCTCTTCTTCCTTGGAACGAATCTGATAGTCTTCCCTTTTCCCCACAGGAGGTGCGCTACTGCTACGGGTCTAGCACTTCCCCTGTGGCGGTAATAACTGTTGTATCACGTCGTGCTTTTCTATTTGCATATCTGCGTATATATATAATATAATATTACGTACGTATGTTCATGTAACCTAAACCAATATTACGTACGTATCTTCATGTAAACTAAACCAATATTACGTACGTATCTTCATGTAACCTAAACCGAAATTAACTGAGTCTAACTTAAAGTAATATATTTGGAGAAAAAATGTGGAATGGTTAACGATGACCTAAACGTCAGCTTTTGACATTTTTGGAATTAGAATGTTTTGCCTGAGTACATAGTAACATAGAAAACGGTGTGTGGTTAGTGGACAAACACGTAACACGGAGTGGAGGGAGGCACGGAGGCCCAACCTGAAGCTAACTGGAATTGAGATGGATAGAGCTTCAGTGTCTGCTTGCTGGACTCTCATTGTATTTATGTGTAATGTCTTCAAATAAAATGATATTTTATTTCTATTTTTAATTTATTATTATTGTTATTTTTATTATTATTATTATTATTATTATTATTATTATTATTATTATTATTATTATAATTATTGAGTAGAGGGCGCTCCTTGTGTCTTGTAGACGGTAACTCACGGTCGTACACTAGACTAGTCTCCCTTCTCCAGTTATTTGGAAAATCTTAACATTCTCACAAGGTCGTCTGTTTACCTGCCTGTCTCATGCCTTAGTTTTACATCCATTTCTTTTTTCTGTCTGATGTCTGGCGTGTTTTTCTCATAGGTCAAGTCTGTTTACGTCTGATTGTTCACTGTTTATATTTTTTTTATGCGAGTTTGCATGTCCGTTCTAGTTTGGGTGCGTGTGACTCCTACTGAAGGTTAATTCTTTTTTTTTGTTTGCAATGAAAATGTTTCTGCACGCGACAGACTTTGTTCGGTAGATGATTCAGTTGATCAAGACTCGTGTCATGTACTTAAGTGTGGTAATTGTGGGAGCCCGGTGGGCCCTAGAAACTAGGAGCAAGTTATACAGGGCTCGGCAGTGTTTGGCTCTTCCCCTTCAACAAGAATCGTCACTTGAGACGACTTTCTCGACTGAAAATTGGGCGCCCACCTCGGCCACAGCCACATATTTGTAGGTGCTTTCCCTCCTCTCCCCCATTTCTGTGTAGCTTGTGACATTAAGCTCACTGTGGGACACATTATAACTGCCTATAACTTTGGCTTTTTCGCTTTCGACGAGGTTTTTATAATTGCCGGGGGTTGGGGGGTAGAGACCTAGGGAACTTTTAGAAGTGTGTGTTGACGCTGACAATTTAATGTCATTTTAAACAGATGCGCTGTCTAACTGTGTGATAGCATTCATTTTTATTGTGTTTTATTAATGGTAGGACATTTTTTAATTGCTTGTTAGTTTTTTCTTTGTATATCTTGTGTTGTATATAGTTTGCATTGCTTCAAGCGCTGGGTGATCTGCATGGTCAGAGAGAGAGCTTCAGATGTCCAGACTACCTACTTCTGGCGAGGCAGCAGTCAGTTTACTGACCAGTGAATGTTGTGCGAAATGCATTGAATTGTGCAAGATAATGCAATAAATATCACAACATCATTACCATACCATTGGTACCATGACCACCTTTAACACCATTAACACTATCATCAACATCATCAACAACAATCAACATAATCACTTTTAAGTTATGTCTGCACGTCATTCAGTGAAATATTGCACCCAGATGATTTGCATAAAAGAGAACGGTGGTTGTGGATAAGCGGTTTACAAACCCGACAAGTTGATAAATATTCTGTTGTAGATTCGCTGGTATATTCTCCCGGCCCGGGCCTTTTTCAAGAGGTGACCCGGCCTTGGCTCCCTGTCGTGGGCGTGTCTCAGATCAAAGTCTGCCATGGAAGGAGGTACAAGTATCTCCTCATTTTGTGGGACCAGCTGTCCCTAGGCCTAGCCCCATTCCCCGCCCCCACAGGGCTCGGAGAAAGAAGCTAGGCATCTTGGGCTGCCACAAACCCCGCCCACACTGGGCTCAAAGGGTGTAGCAGCTGCATAGCAGCAGACGATGTCAGGTGCAAAGGCACCAAGCACTATAAGATTATTTTCGAGCCACACCCCAGCTTTGGGCATTAAGCCCGAGCGCTGGGGAAGCTCAAGAATGCCCTTTGCTGTGTGTGTTGTTGCTACAACTACTACGCTTGTACAACACTTGGGTATCTTTATTCTGGAAACGTTTCGCTACACATTGGCTTTTTCAGTCCAATCTTCCACCTTTTTCTGCAGTGGACTGAAGAAGCCACTGTGTGGAGAAACGTTTCCAGGATAAAATACCCAAATGTTGCAATAGTTTCTCATTTATCAGAACAGTGGTTGTCTAATATGATACACTACCTGTATTTATACACACTTTCAACAGCTAAACAAAATATTTATTGCCTATTTAAAGTTAACACAGGTTAAAATAACCTGTGTTAACGTGTAAGTTATTTATACAAATAAATAACTTACACGTTACCCACCAATAACGAGACGACATAAACAAGCTGCTTTCATATAATGAAGGCATTTCTAAATGAAGCGTTCGTAACCCCACACTAAGACGGATGACTGGATGGCTCAGAGACACTGAAAGGTGCCAGGGGCAATTCTGACCAACATGGTGTATCAAATTCCTGGCCTAGATAAGTTGCTGGAGGAAGTGCCAGCGAGTGTCACTTGAGAAAATGGTTGCCTAGAGAGTGCCGTTAAGGGTGAGTCTACCTGGAGGGCATTCCGGGGATCAACGTCCTCGCGGCCCGGTCCATGACCAGGCGGCCTGGTGGATCAGGGCCTGATCAACGAGGCTGTTACTGCTGGCCGCACGCAGTCCAACGTACGAACCACATCCCGGATGATCTGGCACTGAATTTAAGTATCTCTCCAGCTCCCTCTTGAAGACAACCAGGGGTCTATTGGTAATTTCCCTTATGGCTGGTGGGAGGCAGGCTGTTGAACAGTCTTGGGCCCCGGACACTTATTGTGTTTTCTCTTAGTATACCAGTGGCGCCCCTACTTTTCACTGGGGGTATGTTGCATCGCCTGCCAAGTCTTTTGCTTTCGTAGGGAGGGATTTTTGTGTGCAGATTAGAGACCAGTCCCTCCAGAATCTTCCAGGTGTAGATTATGATATATCTCTCTCGCCTGCGCTCCAGTGAGTACAAGTCAAGTGCTTCCAGGCGTTCCCAGTAGTTAAGGTGTTTGATGGAACTTATACGTGCAGTTTTCTGTACATTCTCTAGATGTACAGATAACCTTTACTGCATGTATAAGTTGACCTAGCTGAGGAACTCGTGTAATATACTTTAGTGTACCTTTATGTGGCCAACGAGCTGGTGTGTGTCTGAGAGAGTGAGTCAGGAAATGAGCGAGATAAAAGCTAGAGTGAATAGGATGTCCCGTAAGTCTGGAATCATAGTATAGCCAGCGTATCATCAACGCACGGAACGCTGGCCCATGCGTCGTTGCTCCTAGCAGCCAGCTACTTCCTCCTCCAGTCTTGTACTAGAAATAATGATGGACACTTTGAACACCTATGCATAAAATATTTCATTATTACCGTGTTTTTTTTTCGTTTTCCTCTACGGTTCCAGACTTACAGGACATCTTGGTCTGCAGGCTAGCATTATGCAAAGTTAGAAATAATTTAGGTGGAGTTCAGAGTTGGGCAAATTAAAGCATACATTAGACATGGCTAAATTAAATTCTCGCCAAGACTTTTCCTGAGGAGATTTTAGTTGTACAAAGTAAATTATATTTCACCATTTCCGCAGCGCGCGCATTGCTCGCCTCTCCCCTTTCATCTTCCAGACACTGTACCGTGGCAACCCAAGACACGGCCATGACAGTACTGTGGCACCGTGGTGACCGCAAGACACTGGCACAATGTACTTCACCAACGTGACCCAAAGATATTGTCGCTAGTGTACCGTAACCCAAAGATATTGTCGCTAGTGTACCGTGAGGGGGGGTACCACAGCACAAAGACACTGTCACCATTACACCGTGAGGGAGGGACGACACCGTGACCCCCACCATACCATCCATCTTTCATTATGCACGTTGTTGCTGGCCGTGACTCCAGTAACACCTTCTGTAACTTTAACCTTTCAGCAATGTTGATTTTGCTGATTTGCATGTTCCTTCCTCCTAGTGAAAAATTCATATTTTATATTCGTATTATTTAACCTTAATATTCAGGTATCATTATTAATTTGTATTGCAGTGGGCGTGCATAATGAATTTATTATCCTCATCGTGGGAAAACATTGTCATGAATTGTACATGTCTTTTTCCGCATCTTGTGGCTATTACCATACCATTTTTCAGTCAGCCTCGTTGTTTGCCCCAGTGGGTAAACAATTTGGTGTCCGGGGGAAAAAACTCACTGGACAAAAGTCACATTTTATTTAAATAACATAGGTTAAGTTGTGACTTTTCTTGACCTTTTTCCTGTAACTTTTTTTTTTCCCTGGATCCAACAATTTACAATTTACTCGAAATGTAAAAAAATATGTATGTGGATGTATTTCGAAGCTTCATGTTGCAAGTGGGCAGTAAAAGACCCGCGGTGGTCGTTTTGTGAACTAATTTGACTTTTTTCCTGGAAGGGCAAGGGAGACGGGGGAGGGGGGGGGGAACTCGTCTCATCACGAACAATACAAAATTCGCTACACACTTTCCCTAATGCCACGTAATGGGCTGCATAGTCTCGCTTGAAAGTGCATGTTCGGAAATGTTCTTTGTTTTAGCCGACTTTCAAGGATGTCCACACAGCTCTGTGTATACATGATGTCACTTAATTTTAATCCCTATTTTAAGGACTGGAATGTTTTTGACTGGTGGTGTACAGGCGCCATGTAGCCTTAAGAGGCACATGAATTTCCCTATCTACTAATATCATGTTTACTTTCCCACTATAATCTACCTTGCCCATAATTACTTTGTCTGCTTTCGTAAGGTGAAGTCCAGGATCTGTTCTTAATTCATGGTGTAACTTAAATCTTTGAGGGCAATTATGTAGTAGAGGTCTGAGCTTTGCTCACACCCCCCTCAAGGGAGGTTCCTTGATGCTGGTGAGGGGCTCTTGATCTAGGGAATTGGATCTGTGCTCCAGCTCCCTGAATTGAGCCTGAATATCTTCCAAATCGTCCCCCCCCCCACAGCCGTTGTATAATCCCTACGGGTTCAGCGCTCCCCCATGATTATAATAATAATTTGCTCAAACCAATACAACACAGTTATCCTCAAAGATTTGTTAAGTTATACCATGAGTTAAGGAAAGATCCTAAACTTCACCTTAGGAAAGCAGACAGCAAATGCGACAGTAATTATGGACAAGGTAGATTACAGGGGAAAACATAACATTAGAAAACATGGGAACTGAGGCGCCCTTCATCACCTGGTGTAGCCAGTAAGCTTTAAACACAATAAACCTGATAATATAGCCACAT
>WNWK01000849.1:230000-250000 GCA_009830355.1 Cherax destructor
CATGATAGGCGGAGAGAGACTGAATGATAGATGGTTAGCGTGTCTCAAGATGGGTTAAGATACAAAGAAAGATAGGCAAAGAGAAAGGGCTTTCAAGGGAAGACAGAAAAATGAGTTGGACGAGAATAAAGGAGTCGACCAGGATTGAGGGAGGGAAGTGAGGACAGAGTGAGAGAAGTGAGAGACAGAGGAAATTATAGACAGTAAGACAACGAAGACACATAAAAGACGGTACAAGTTAATCAGGGGGAAATGAAAGACAGGGAAGAAGGGAGAGAGAGAGAGAGAGAGAGAGAGAGAGAGAGAGAGAGAGAGAGAGAGAGAGAGAGAGAGAGACAGACAAAGACAAAGAAGAAAGATATAGTGAGACCTTCAAAATAAATTACTTGTATGCAATGTAATATTATCTGCACCTTATTCACCGGATGCTGGTGTGCGTGTGCGCGCGCGCGCACCCTAGTTGTATTAACATAGTGACTGCATGGGGTCGAGTCGTCTGCTCCTGGCTCCAGTCAAGAAGTCACATTCTTCGTAGTATGGAGTTGTGACCATCTATGTTTATTAATTTATTTATGTGTTGTGTGTCTACTCTCTGATTTGTGTTTCGGGGGATCGAGAGACTGTGTGTGTGTGTTTGTATGTGTTTGTGTTTTGTGTGTATGATGCGATATACAACAAAAAATTCTCTTCTGTCTGTCTGCTCAAATGTTAAAATTTCCAGCTCTTCCATTGTTAATTTAGTTAACTAAATTTATTTACCTGTTTACATTCTCGTTTTTTGCTGTTATTTTGTTTACATTTTCAACTGTTTGCATTGTATTGTTTACATTTTCAACTGTTTACTCTTACAGTAATTTACATTTTCAAGATTTGCGTGTTCACCTGTAACTAGATGTTCAAATATTCACATGTTAGGCTTGTCAGCTGTTTACCTGTTCAACTGATTGATTGTTCATTATTTTAACGTTCATCAGATTATAATTATTGAGGAAGATGATGGTGGGTCGTGCAGAGGAGGAGTGAGATGCGCTGATGTTCGTGCTGTTTGTCAAGGACTTGCTGTGAAGGTTGAGTGTGTGTGTTGTATGTGTGTATTGAGTGTGTGTGTTGTGTGTGTGTGTTGAGTGTGTGTTGTAAGTGTGTGTCAGTATTCACCAATTTGTGTTTGCGGGAGTCAAGGCCTGGCTCCTGGTCCTCATGGGCCAGCATCACTGGAGTTAGCCTCCACCACAGCCACATAGTTTCTTTCACTTTACTGCTACCCGAGACTGAAAAAGTGCTTCCTAACATTCCAAAAATGAAACACAGAAAAAGGAGGAAATGATTCACTGGGTGAGTTGAACGCTTCTGTAAGTGGTGAGCCGTGTGTGTGTGTGTGTTTGTACTCGCCTAATTATGGTTGCAGGGGTAGATTCACAGCTCCTGGCCCCGTGTGTGTGTGTGTGTGTGTGTGTGTGTGTGTGTGTGTGTATGAGAGAGAGGGAGGAGGTCACTCACTAACTAGCTAGGAGTAACCTTGGTATGGGAGCAACATTTTACGTCATTGTAAATCTTGAACATTTTGTTAAACATTTGCAGAGACCACATCCCTCTGGCTCACTCAACTACGTCACTACCCAGGCTGCTCTTGTGACGTCAAGAAAAGAATAAGAAAGCACAATACTGTGACTTGAACAATACTCTCTCCTGCAGTGTTCATTTTTCCGTTTTCTTGTTCTTGACAACCTTCACTGCTATTCAGACTACCTCTACCACTACTTCTACCTTTATACTACTACCTCTCGTTCTACTGACGGTCCCGCCCCCCTTTCGTATTTATTGTGGCTCCCTTCCCTTCGCGCTTCTGTCTGACTAATTAATGGTTCAACTTGAACCCAAATGTCGTCCCAAGTTTCTTTCTAAGTGCTGGTTATTTGTCTTGTGACGTCATCTTAATGGGATGACGTCACCATATGCTGCTATTTGCACTCATTACTCATGAAATCGTAATGACACGATTACAAACAAACCATATCACGGGCGGGGATAGAACCCGTCCGTGGTGTGGTTTGCCCTCATTAGTTGTGACGTTACAGTGTAGTGACGTCACGGTATACTTCCTGGTAACCTCATTGATTATGACGTCACCCTGTAATGACGTCACTGTATTTTCCTGAAGCCCACATTGGATGTAACGTCACCGTGTAATGACGTCCCCGTAGGCTTTCTAGTACCCTCATTGGATGTGAGGTCATGGTGTAATGACGTCACTGTAGGCTGCCTGGTGGCCTCATTGGTTGTGAGGTCAGGGTATACACGAGGTGTGACGTCATGGGTGTACCCGAGGTGTGACGTCATGGGTTGCCGCAGTGCAGGAAATGCTTCACAATAATAACTTGTACAATAATTCCTGGTGGATTCCAGATACACTTTTGATGTTTCCTTGTTTTCCTTTTGCTTAGACTTGACGTGTGCGTGCGTGTTCATGACTGCACGTACGTACTTGAACACACACCCTTACATGGATATATATATATACATACTAACTTGCGTTAGTATATATATATATATATATATATATATATATATATATATATATATATATATATATATGTCGTGCCTAATAGGTAAAACTGGTCAATTAGCAAAAACTCGCTTATATGTTTAAAGATATATATTTTTAATTTATGTTAATGTAAAAAATAATTTTGTACCAAAAGAACCTTAGAAAACTTACCTAACCTTATTATAACAAGCGAAATTTAATTTAGCCTAATCCAGCTAAGTATATTTTAGAAAGTTTGCAATAATTTATTAATAAACATACAATGAATTTTTTTTTCATAGGTTCAGAATGATTTTTGCGAAATTATTGCATACACAAATTTTCACTTGCCTTATTCGGCAAGAAGAACGTTGCTGTTTAAGCCAGAATAGCAAGTTTTACCTATTCGGCACGACATATATAATTGATGCACACTGCATCAAAGTAAACAGTACTTTCGCCACTCAACCAGTGGCATACGCGTTAAACCCGTATGGATCGGTTACACAGCGCTTAGGGAAACGGAGGTAGTGAGGTTTGACCGTAAGTAGGAAATGGTAGCAACAGTGTGTTACAATGTACGTCACCTTAAGGATAGGTACATAGCATATGACAGGACCTGGAGTACATGAACCTCTGTGGAAGTGAGAGTACGTACTTTTAAATACATGGGAAAGTAGACAGAACATTTTTTCGGTCTATATAACGAGGCTGTCCACTTCGGATAACTGCATTCTAGCCGCCTCTAATTCTGTCTAGATAGTCGATGTTATGACGGTACAGAAAGCTGTTACCTTGGAGGCAGCAGAGTAAAGATTAACCACATTTAAGACGAGCACAGTCAAGAAGATTACCAGAAACTTTGTATACGACCCTGACAAGTGGCACCAGTAGATGTGACTCATTCACTGATCAGTGTCTTATTTCATCGTTCTTATTCACTGATCAGTGTCTCATTTCATCGTTCATACACCGATGCTGTTTCACTTTTGTTTTAGGTGTCACAATTCACCTTTTTCTTTTGTGGCTGTCATTATTATCTTGAATGGCATTTTTTTTTCACTTTGTGATGTTCATTGGTTATTGTATTGAGAGTATTGTTCCTAATGGCTGGTGACGGCTGGTCTTAGTCTTGTCTCAGTTGATAATATCGTCAAGTACCAGTGGGTCTTCAAGGACTCTCTCTTATTACCTCTCTGCAGGTAATACTTTAAACCTATTTTTATTCTATACGTATTTTTAACAGGGAACGATAATAGAATTAACATTTCAATTTTTTTTTTGGGGGGGCTACTTTCAGAGATGTTTAAAGTCGAAAAAAACGGATTTTTTTCGATTACATGTTATTTATAACATTTTGATAATAGCCTTACGGAAATAGGCCAAATATAAATTTTCATACGTCAATGCTTCAAGTCTATTCGAAATATTTCTCGCAAAAAAAAAAAAAATTGTACAACAATATCACCCTTCAGCAGAGATTCCTTGATGTCACAAATGAGCTCTTGATCCAAAGAACTGGAACTACCCTCCCTTTACTAGAATCTGACTGTTCTCCATTTTTTCTGGTGCTGTATGACCCCTACGTGTTTCTCGCTACACTCATACTATTGATGTGGTTTGGACATTTAAGAGATGATGTAGCAAAATAGAATAACTTGGAGAGTGTATAAATGTGGAAGGAAGGCGGGGCAGGGGTCGTCCTAGGGAAGGTTGGAGAGAGGAGGTTTTGTGTGCGAGGGGGTTGGACATCCAGCAGGCTTGTGTGAACGTGTTAGGAGTGGAGGCAAGTGGTTTTTATGGCTTGACGTGGTGTTGGAGTGTGAGCAAGGTAACATTTGTGAATGGATTTTAGGAAACCGGTTAGTCGAACTTGAGTCCTGGAGGTGAGCAATATAGTGCCTGCACTCTGAAGGAGGGGTGGGGATATCTGCAGTTTTGAACTATAGTATCGGCACCTGTCTGGCAAGACAGTGATGGAGTGAATGATGTTGAAAGTGTTTCTTCTTTTTCAGGTTACCTACCTCGGTGAGAGACGGCTAGTGTGATAATAATAATAATAATAATAATAATAATAATAATAATAATAATAATAATTAAACTTCTATCTATAAGGTGTTGACGGGTATAATGTGTGTATATAACTTTAATGTTCATTAGGCTGGATGTTGGGAGTGGAAACTGAACCAGTTTTTGTGACTCACTATTGTACCGTCCTAACCTTGACTGTTGGTCCACTGGTTGTCTTCATGCCATCAACCTTGTTTCCTGTTGCTCACGTTGTCTTCATGTCTCCGCCTTGCCTCCTGTTGTTACTGTTGTCTTCATGTCCCAGCCTTGCCTCCTGTACCTGTTGTCTTCATGTCCCTGCCTTGCCTCCTGTTGTACCTGTTGTCTTCATGTCTCAACCTTGCCTCCTGTTGTACCTGTTGTCTTCATGGCCCAGCCTTGCCTCCTGTTGTACCTGTTGTCTTCATGGCCCAGCCTTGCCTCCTGTACCTGTTGTCTTCATGTCCCAGCCTTGCCTCCTGTTGTTACTGTTGTCTTCATGTCCCAGCCTTGTCTCCTGTTGCTCACGTTGTCTTCATGTCACCACCTTGCCTCCTGTTGTACCTGTTGTCTTCATTTCCCAGCCTTGCCTCCTGTTGTACCTGTTGTCTTCATGTCTCAACCTTGCCTCCTGTTGTACCTGTTGTCTTCATGGCCCAGCCTTGCCTCCTGTTGTACCTGTTGTCTTCATGTCCCAGCCTTGCCTCCTGTTGTACCTGTTGTCTTCATGGCCCAGCCTTGCCTCCTGTTGTTACTGTTGTCTTCATGTCCCAGCCTTGTCTCCTGTTGCTCACGTTGTCTTCATGTCTCCACCTTGCCTCCTGTTGTACCTGTTGTCTTCATTTCCCAGCCTTGCCTCCTGTTGTACCTGTTGTCTTCATTTCCCAGCCTTGCCTCCTGTTGTACCTGTTGTCTTCATGTCCCAGCCTTGCCTCCTGTTACTGTTGTCTTCATTGTCTCAGCCCACCTTGCCTCCTGTTGTACCTGTTGTCTTCATGTCCCAGCCTTGCCTCCTGTACCTGTTTCTTCATGTCCACCTTGCCTCCTGTTTTTCTTCATGCCCAGCCTTGCCTCCTGTTGTACCTGTTGTCTTCATGGCCCAGCCTTGCCTCCTGTACCTGTTTTCTTCATGTCCCAGCCTTGCCTCCTGTTGTCTTCATGTCCCAGCCTTGTCTCCTGTTTCGTTGTCTTCATGTCCCACCTTGTCTCCTGTTGTTCCTGTTGCTTCATGTCCCAGCCTTGTCTCCTGTTGTCTTCATTCCCAGCCTTGTCTCTGTTGTTCCTGTTGTCTTCATGTCCCAGCCTTGTCTCTGTTGTTCCTGTTGTCTTCATGTCCCAGCCTTGTCTCCTGTTGTCCTGTTGTCTTCATGTCCCAGCCTTGTCTCCTGTTGTTCCTGTTGTCTTCATGTCCCAGCCTTGTCTCCTGTTTTCCTGTTGTCTTCATGTCCCAGCCTTGTCTCCTGTTGTCTTCATGTCCCAGCCTTGTCTCCTGTTGTCTTCATGTCCCAGCCTTGTCTCCTGTTGTTCCTGTTGTCTTCATGTCCCAGCCTTGTCTCCTGTTGTTCCTGTTGTCTTCATGTCCCAGCCTTGTCTCCTGTTGTCTTCATGTCCCAGCCTTGTCTTCTGTTGTTCCTGTTGTCTTCATGTCCCAGCCTTGTCTCCTGTTGTTCCTGTTGTCTTCATGTCCCAGCCTTGTCTCCTGTTGTTCCATTGTTCGTTCTCATGTCCCAGCCTTGTCTCCTGTTGTTCCTGTTGTCTTCATGTCCCAGCCTTGTCTCCTGTTGTTCCTGTTGTCTTCATGTCCCAGCCTTGTCTCCTGTTGTTCCTGTTGTCTTCATGTCCCAGCCTTGTCTCCTGTTGTTCCTGTTGTCTTCATGTCCCAGCCTTGTCTCCTGTTGTTCCTGTTGTCTTCATGTCCCAGCCTTGTCTCCTGTTGTCTTCATGTCCCAGCCTTGTCTCCTGTTGTCTTCATGTCCCAGCCTTGTCTCCTGTTGTTCCTGTTGTCTTCATGTCCCAGCCTTGTCTCCTGTTGTTCCTGTTGTCTTCATGTCCCAGCCTTGTCTCCTGTTGTCTTCATGTCCCAGCCTTGTCTCCTGTTGTTCCTGTTGTCTTCATGTCCCAGCCTTGTCTCCTGTTGTTCCTGTTGTCTTCATGTCCCAGCCTTGTCTCCTGTTGTTCCTGTTGTCTTCATGTCCCAGCCTTGTCTCCTGTTGTTCCTGTTGTCTTCATGTCCCAGCCTTGTCTCCTGTTGTTCCTGTTGTCTTCATGTCCCAGCCTTGTCTCCTGTTGTTCCTGTTGTCTTCATGTCCCAGCCTTGTCTCCTGTTGTTCCTGTTGTCTTCATGTCCCAGCCTTGTCTCCTGTTGTTCCTGTTGTCTTCATGTCCCAGCCTTGTCTCCTGTTGTTCCTGTTGTCTTCATGTCCCAGCCTTGTCTCCTGTTGTTCCTGTTGTCTTCATGTCCCAGCCTTGTCTCCTGTTGTTCCTGTTGTCTTCATGTCCCAGCCTTGTCTCCTGTTCCTGTTGTCTTCATGTCCCAGCCTTGTCTCCTGTTGTTCCTGTTGTCTTCATGCCTCTAAGCTTGTCAGCTGTTGTTTGTGTTCCTCACTTCTGATTGGCTAGAATATATCTTCTTTAATTGGTTGAAATACACTTTCCTCAGTAATTATCTGTAATGTATCCTCACAGACTAAAATATTTCTTACTGTCCGATTGGCTGGAAAATATCTTTCTACTGCGTGATTGGCTGGAATATATCTTTGCTTTACTGTGATTGGTTGGATATGTATCTTTGCTTTACTGTGATTGGCTGGATATGTATCTTAGCTTTACTGTGATTGGCCGAATGTAACTTTACTGTGATTTACTGGAATGTATCTTTGCTTTACTGTGATTGGCTGGAATGAATATTTGCTTTTCTTTGATTGGCCGGTATTTTTCTTTCTCGGTGATAATTTTTTTAATTATTTATTCTGAAATTGAATTTCACTCGTGACTGTAAATGTTTTCGTACACATTTCTTTGATTTCCGGATTTTTCTTTTAATATAAATATTTTTTATTTTGTCTCGGTGGGTTGAATAATTACTTTTACTGTAACTCCAGGATTCTAGCTAAAAGTCTAGTTACCTTTTTAAAACTTAAAAACTTAAGCTTAAAACTAGTTACCTTTTATGATTACTACTACTACTACTGCTATTATCTATTACTTTTATTATTATTTACTACTATTATTTCTCGTTCGGTCGATATACTATGTCATTTAAATATGCAACAAGAGATAAAAAAATAATATAAAGTAGATAATGCAGATAAATATAAGGGTATACCTGGAGTATACCTGGAGAGAGTTCCAGGGGTCAACGCCCCTGGGGCCCGGTCTGTGACCAGGCTTCATGTTGGATCAGAGCCTGATCAACCAGGCTGTTACTGCTGGCCACACGCAGTCCAACGTACGAACCACAGCCTGGCTGGTCAGGTACCGACAGATGAAGGTAATAAATGGTTTAAAACAAAAATTATTAGGAAATTCCAAATTTATTTCAGCGAATTGTCAAAACATATTTTGAATAATGTGTCTAGATGTGTTAGGTGTTTTATGACCCTCGTGTAGTTAATGTTCTAAATGTAACTAGGATGCTTCAGGTGTTTTATGACCCTCGTGTAGTTAATGTTCTGAATGTAACTAGGATGCTTCAGGTGTTTTATGACCCTCGTGTAGTTAATGTTCTGAATGTAACTAGGATGCTTCAGGTGTTTTATGACCCTCGTGTAGTTAATGTTCTGAATGTAACTAGGATGCTTCAGGTGTTTTATGACCCTCGTGTAGTTAATGTTATAAATGTAACTAGGATGTGTTAGGTGCTTTATCACCCTTGTGTTGTTAATGTGTTTTAAATGTAACTAGGATGCTTCAGGTGTTTTATGACCCTCGTGTTGTTAATGTGTTTTAAATGTAACTAGGATGCTACCGGTGTTTATGACCCTCGTGTTGTTAATGTGTTTTAAATGTAACTAGGATGCTTCAGGTGTTTATGACCCTCGTGTTGTTATGTGTTTTAAATGTAACTAGGATGCTTCAGGTGTTTATGACCCTCGTGTTGTTAATGTGTTTTAAATGTAACTAAGATGTGTTATACGCTGTGTTTAGATTTATGGTGGAGCACGTGGCAGGTGACCAGGTGATTGTTTCTCAGGTGCAGCACGGTGGTGGGTGTGGGAAGTAATTTATAAAGTGGAGTGGGAGCGTGGGAGACACCAGCCAAGGTTAAGAAACACAAAAACAACTGTTTTGCTTCTCACGTGTAATACACAGTTATTGTGTTTAATACTGCTATATTTAGTGAAAGTTCTGGTTGCAGTACGTGCCATAGTGGTTCTGGGGTACGGGTGTGACACTGCGCCATAGTGGTGCTGGGATACGAGTGTAATACTGTACCATAGTAGTGTTGGGATACGAGTGTAACACTGTACCATAGTAGTGTTGGGATACGAGTGTAACATTGTGCCATAGTGTTGGGATACGAGTGTAACACTGTACCATAGTAGTGTTGGGATACGAGTGTAACACTGTACCATAGTAGTGTTGGGATACGAGTGTAATACTGTACCATAGTAGTGTTGGGATACGAGTGTAACACTGTACCATAGTAGTGTTGGGATACGAGTGTAACACTGTACCATAGTAGTGTTGGGATACGAGTGTAACACTGTACCATAGTAGTGTTGGGATACGAGTGTAACACTGTACCATAGTGTTGGGATACGAGTGTAACACTGTACCATAGTACTGTTGGGATACGAGTGTAACATTGTACCATAGTGTTGGGATACGAGTGTAACACTGTACCATAGTAGTGTTGGGATACGAGTGTAACATTGTACCATAGTAGTGTTGGGATACGAGTGTAACACTGTACCATAGTAGTGTTGGGATACGAGTGTAACACTGTACCATAGTAGTGTTGGGATACGAGTGTAACACTGTACCATAGTAGTGTTGGGATACGAGTGTAACACTGTACCATAGTAGTGTTGGGATACGAGTGTAACACTGTACCATAGTAGTGTTGGGATACGAGTGTAACATTGTACCATAGTGTTGGGATACGAGTGTAACACTGTACCATAGTAGTGTTGGAATACGAGTGTAACACTGTACCATAGTAGTGTTGGGATACGAGTGTAACACTGTACCATAGTAGTGTTGGGATACGAGTGTAACACTGTACCATAGTAGTGTTGGGGTACGAGTGTAACACTGTACCATGTAGTGTTGGGATACGAGTGTAACACTGTACCATAGTAGTGTTGGGATACGAGTGTAACACTGTACCATAGTAGTGTTGGGATACGAGTGTAACACTGTACCATAGTAGTGTTGGGATACGAGTGTAACACTGTACCATAGTAGTGTTGGGATACGAGTGTAACACTGTACCATAGTAGTGTTGGGATACGAGTGTAACACTGTACCATAGTAGTGTTGGGATACGAGTGTAACACTGTACCATAGTAGTGTTAGGGATAGTGTAACACTGTACCATAGTAGTGTTGGGATACGAGTGTAACACTGTACCATAGTAGTGTTGGGGTACGAGTGTAACACTACCATAGTAGTGTTGGGATAAGAGTATAATATTGTACCATAGTGGTGTTAAGGTACTAGTGTGACACTGTACCATAGTAGTGTTGGGATAAGAGTATAATATTGTACCATAGTGGTGTTAAGGTACTAGTGTACACTGTACCATAGTAGTGTTGGGATAAGAGTATAATATTGTACCATAGTGGTGTTAAGGTACTAGTGTGACAATGCTGTACCAATAGTAGTGTTGGGATAAGAGTATAATATTGTACCATAGTGGTGTTAAGGTACTAGTGTGACACTGTACCATAGTAGTGTTGGGATAAGAGTATAATATTGTACCATAGTGGTGTTAAGGTACTAGTGTGACACTGTACCATAGTAGTGTTGGGATAAGAGTATAATATTGTACCATAGTGGTGTTAAGGTACTAGTGTGACACTGTACCATAGTAGTGTTGGGATACGAGTGTGACACTGTACCATAGTAGTGTTGGGATACGAGTGTGACACTTGTACCATAGTAGTGTTGTGGTGGGACGGGAAGTTGATGAGGTTCCGGTTGATCAGTTTTTACCAAACTTTGAACTGAAGGGTTCTGGACGTTTTTTGCAAATTAATATGCCATTAAAAGGTAGGTAATCGTTGTCTTCCATAGTAAACTGGACGAATGGCTCGATGGCACTGAAGTAAGTCATCTCTGAGAATAATGAAGATGAATACTCTGAGAGCAGTGATGAGCACGTCGTAGATTTATCAAAAAACACAGGTATAGATATTGTCTATCTTGCGGCCTCTACGTGCTACATGTTGATGTTAGCGAGGAACTGTGTTGATGCACCAGGACTATGCCGAACCGTTTTGCATTGTGGGGTTCATCTTCAAACTAGAAACCGCCGTGGTTCACACAACTCAAGAAGATTGTGGTAATCTTTGTGAGTAAAGGCCACTGCGCATCATCGTCTGTGATTTTCTCCGCGAAGAATATTAATAACTTGAGCAGTAAACACTCTGGTAAACAAACATGACATCTAACTTAGCAGATTGGTTTGTCTGATGTTTGAATATTTAATTCCGGAGTGTATTAGT
Source organism: Cherax destructor (assembly GCA_009830355.1). Lineage (NCBI taxonomy): Eukaryota > Metazoa > Arthropoda > Malacostraca > Decapoda > Parastacidae > Cherax > Cherax destructor. Next base: position 241,245 of record WNWK01000849.1, read on the forward strand.
TGTGTTCCACTAACAGTGCCAAACAAAGTGGAGAGAAGACAGCGTTCATATTAGTGGGTGATTTTGTTAGTCGTTGATATTAAAGGCTGATGTTAGTGGGTAATGGTGTTGGTAGGCATTGTTTTTGCTGTCAGTGGTGGTGTTAGTGACTTGGTGTTAGAGGGTGATGTTACGGGTAATGCTAGGCGCTATGTGGGTAGTGGGTGATGTTAGTAGTTGATTTTAGTGGGTAATACTTCTGTTACTACGTGACGTTAGTAGTTACAACTATGGTTGATGTCCTCGTGAATCACAACAGAAATCGTAGCGTAGAAGACAAAAATAAAGCAGTGGTTAATTATATATAATTATGTAGAAACTATGTAAAAACTTCAGTTGACTTTCATATTGTCAAGTATGGCACCTAGAGTGGTGTCGAGGGTGTGAGGTAGTGTTGGAGTGAGGTGTGAGGGAGGGGGTGACGCCTGGCTGAGGAGTGAGGTGTGAGGAAGGGGTGGAGCCTGGCTGAGGAGTGAGGTGTGAGGGAGGGGTGGAGCCTGGCTGAGGAGTGATGTGTGAGGGAGGGGTGGAGCCTGGCTGAGGAGTGAGTGGTGAGGGAGGGGTGGAGCCTGGCTGAGGAGTGAGGGGAGGGAGTGGAGCCAGGCTGAGGAGTGATGTGTGAGGGAGGGATGGATCCAGGCTGAGGAGTGTGTGTGAGGGAGGGAGTGGAGGAGTGTGTGTGAGGGAGGGGTGGAGCCTGGCTGAGGAGTGAGTGTGAGGGAGGGGTGGAGCCTGGCTGAGGAGTGAGTGTGAGGGAGGGGTGGAGCCTGGCTGAGGAGTGAGTGTGAGGGAGGTGGAGCCAGGCTGAGGAGTGATGTGTGAGGGGAGGGGATGGAGCCTGGCTAAGGAGTGGTGTGTGAGGGAAGCGGGTGGATTCTGGCTGAGGAGTGAGGTGTGAGGGAGGGGTGGAGCCTGGCTGAGGAGTGAGTGTGAGGGAGGGTGGAGCCTGGCTGAGGAGTGAGTGTGAGGGGAGGGTGGAGCCTGGCTGAGGAGTGAGGTGAGGGAGGGGTGGAGCCTGGCTGAGGAGTGAGGTGTGAGGGAAGGGGTGGAGCCTGGCTGAGGTGAGTGTGAGGGAGGGGTGGAGCCTGGCTGAGTAGTGTGTAGGAGGGTGGAGTTATATGTTCAGTGGCGGGCTGGAGCTTATCAGTTAACTGTTAATTTGATCTACAGTTCATGTGCTTTATAAGGGTGCTAATCTATAGGTGCTGGACTTAAGATTTCTTCGGATTTTTAACCCCGGAGGGTTAGCCACCCAGGATAACCCAAGAAAGTCAGTGCGTCATCGAGGACTGTCTGTCTTATTTCCATTGGGGTCCTTAATCTTGTCCCCCAGGATGCGACCCACACCAGTCGACTAACACCCAGGTACCTATTTGCTGCTAGGTGAACATGACAACAGGTGTAAGGAAACTCGTCGAAATGTTTCCACCCCGCCGGGTGTGTGTTGAGCTTTAAGCTCCTGGGTCTATTTAAGGTTTTGATCTCCAGCCTCTGAACTACTCAGGGTCGAGTGTGCCTACCAGGTGTCTCTAAGGAGGTTGATCAACAATTCCTCTGCCCCTTAAGGGTTTTAAAGAACAACTAGGGTCCCTCTTGCGTGTATTAAGGCACCTGGGGACTGGAATTATGGGATCTGAGGGGATACTTCCTTGGATCACTTAGTGACCGAAATACACGTGGCTTAATCTCTCTCCCTCTTCAGTATCCTCGTCAGTCTTGCATCATTACCCAACTGTAACATTTAAAAGTTTAAATTTTTCTTTGCCTCGGATAATTCGCAAATCCGAGAGAGAGAGAGAGAGAGAGAGAGAGAGAGAGAGAGAGAGTTACTTTTGTTCAGTCTGATACATGGAGCACACCATTACTCTGTGTTTTGTCTTAAGATGCTCTTTGAACCCTAGGAGTAGTGTTCCCGTTCTCTTGGCTTCTTAAAGTGCGTAGATAAGCTAAGATCAGCCTTTGCTTTCTCATTCTCTAAGGATATACTGTCTGCTCATACCATTTTACTCATTGAGTTGTCATCACTGTTTCAAGATGGACGAAATGACGCATTGCCGACAAGTTGCAGAACCAACTTTTACTAGCACGACGTTTCGCTCTGTGTAGAGCTTTATCAGGCTCTACCTAGAGCGAACGTTGTCCCAATAAAAGCTTGTTCTGCAACCTGTCTTTGTTTTCAATCTTCTCCAATAATTTTAGCAGCTTTAAGAAGCTTTTCCTTGCAGCTGTCCACCTCTCTCACTCGTCTCTTCCTTATTATCTTTACCATTACCTTGCACCGTGTAATGTTGCCAGAATTACCCACAGTATGTTAGGTAAAATGACACGCGTACAACTAATGAGACGTTTTGTTGTGGCAACGTTTCGCTCTCCAGGAGTTTGGTCAAGCAGTAGCGGCTTGACAAAGTCCCTGGAGAGCGAAACGTTGCCCCAGTCCTTTTACCTAACACCTTATACGGCGTTCATGTCAGAGATGCTATGATCTGTTTCCAGGGGTCAAGACTCTTGGCTCCTCGCTTCGCCTCTTAACCTTCGTCGACCGTCATTGTTGATTTCTGGCTTATGGAGCCCCGTCATCCGTAGACCACGTCGATAGCCAGTGGAGAGGAAAGACATGGTGAATGAGAGAAGAGAATTGAGAATGGGAGCTGAGAGAAAACTGGGAAGCAGTGAATGTACGAAGATAAAAAGATGTAACAAGTGCGTGAGAAAACAAGCAAGTGTCTCTTAGACTTCAGACTTCACTTTCTCCCTCCCTCCTTACCCCTCCTCCTCCTCCTATTCTTCCCTCCATTTCTTCCCCCTCCCCAAGACCGTTTTAGTTGTACCGCCATGCTCATCTTGTGAGCACATGGGGCGCACAATAAACTTGCCGCTCAGGTGGCACGACTAAAACGGTTTTAGAGAGGGAGAAGAATAGGATGTAGGAGGGGAGGTTAGAAAGGAAGAAAGTGAAGTCTGAAGTCTGAGAGACACTTGTTTCTCACGCACTCATTCTCTCTTGATATACTCGTTAATCATCCCGTGACTGTTAACCCTGCCTGCCCATCCCCTCCCATCCCCGTCCACTGTCTGTCATACCCCAAGCCATCCATCACTCCCTCCCTCGCCCCATCCACTCAGTAGTTATGTCTAATTGCGTCTTCCGTGTGTTAATTACCTACAGCTGTCACGGCTCCTACAAAAGTTTTTAGCACCAGTACGTAAGGTAGCTGGGTGGTTAGTAAGGTGGGTAAGGTGGTTGAGTCATTAAAGGCGGTGTTAGTGCCGCAGTTAGGTAATTGCTCATTAGATTACGTAATTAATTAGGTTTGTTTACGTGTCTGTTTTCGGTAGTTGAATAGTTAGGTGGATGAACTAGGTGACGACAGATAGTGTCTAGGAAATTATAGGAATGCCTAGTTATAATTATATTAATAATATTTCTACAAGTACATGATACAACTAAAGAACTAGTAGTTTAGTAATACTGTGGAATACTGTTAAACGGTTTATCACCGGCAGTAACGGTAGCTAGTCAGTGAAATAGTTACGTAGTTATGGAATTGTTAGAGTTGGTAATAAGGTAGTTGTGAGATGGTTGAATTGTGTATAGTTTGTTAGTACTTGTAATAAAGTACATTAATAAAATAATTTTGGGTGGATACCGCTGGTAGGTCATGCGAAGTGGTTGATCGCTAATTAGAGGTCATTAGCGCGCACACGTAGACTGGTAGTTCCAGTAGGGTATTAATGACTTCCTGTGCTACCGAGTGTTAGTAAGGGTTTAAATACGACTGTTGTGGATTGCATCAAAGGGGTTAGTATAGTTATGATAGGGCTTGGGTTTGGAATTGAGGATAAAAAAAATTGCCTGTAAATTCAACAAGGTGAAAGTAAATATCCATACTAGGAAGTAAACTATTTGGAACATTACAAAGGTACTGAACTATCCACAACACCAGAAAGGTACAACTAGTTTAGAGAACTGACAAGTTGAAGAATGAAATACTGGTATAGCATTTGGAAATCTTAATTGCGGAAACGTTTCGCCAGCCAGTGCCTTCTTTAGTCCATGCAAAGAACGGTGGAAGATGAGTTGTTTGAGGTAATCAGTCACCAAGCCTCGAGTCGATGTGTTCAGTCCATCAGTCTTGATAAAAGTGCAGCATATTTGCGGAGGTTACATACTGCAGACATGGTAGGCGGAGTCACCAGTAAGGGTGTAGTTTGTCGTGTGTAAGAGCGTGGGAGTGTGTACTCGCACAGTTGTACTTATGAAAGGATGAATACTGTGTGTGTGTGTGTGTACTCACATAGTTGTGGTTGCAGGGGTTGACTCATAGCTTCTGGCCCCGTGTGTGTGGAAGGATGCTGTGATTTCGTGGGTCAATTCCCGGCTCGTGAGGGACTTCTCTCCATTATTCACTATTGGTCACTCAGTTCCTTTACACCTGGGCCATATCATACCTGCTAGCCAGACTGTGTGTGCAGTTAGTCTCCACCAGTTCCATAAGGTTTGTTTCACTTCCCAACTACACTAAAGAAAAATGTTCTAACGTCCCCGTGGCTCACCTACGTTATAAGGTGCCAGACAAACAATTTCTTTCTGCAGTATTACGAGACGTAGTTCATACATACTAAAATATTGTTAAACATAAAATAAAGTCACTAATATGCGGTGCATTTCGGGCAGAAGTTATCTTAACCCAGATCTCCTAATTCATAGTGTCCATATTCGCCATGTTTATTCTCTCTTACAAACAGCATTATATAAGATATAGTCTTTCTGTAAGGCTAACTTTCAGTCTTGTCATGCTGATTTTCACTCTGTATGACTGACTCTCTGACTCCCTTTCTGATTACCATTTTGTCTAGCTGTCTTCCTGTCTGAGAATCTGAGAGAAAGTATACCTAGCTATTCTTAGACTGTGAACCCTGACAGTGAAAATGGTCAACGTGATGGAGGTGGTCGCTCCTGCCGTGGCCCACAACAGCACCAACGGCTGTCTTCTGCCGTTGGTCTCGCTGTCCGTCTTGTGGTACAGATACCGTCTTCTCACTGTCATAGACACCGACATCTGCAGCAAGGCACTTCAGAGGCTGCTTCTTGATACGCTCCCTTCCGCCGTAGGGCCAACATGTCCTCCCGAACGCATATGACGAGATGTAAAGTGATTTCTTTCCTGTCGAATGCAGTAATGTCTCCAATTTTCCCATTTCATCCTCTTCATATTTCTCTTCCTGATTCATCAACAGCGGTAACAGTAACAACAACAACAGTCAACAACAGCAACAACACCAACAGAGTCAACAAATAGGGAAAGAATAAGAAGGCAGAGGAGGAACGAGAGGGAAATAAGTGTCGTTCCCCATCAAACCTGAAGAAAGTTTTTTCTTTTCACATTTGCTAATACCATCTACCAGTTGGCATTCTTCCTTCATCTCTGAGCAGACTTTCACCTTGTTGAGAGTCCTTTCTCGGGCTTACCTCAATTTTAGTCCACCTGAGAGTTGAGCTGAATAAACTTACCACAAGTATAATTCTCCTAGAAGATGAGCTTCCTGAATCAACTTTCCTCAAGTCAAGTCCACCTGGAAGCTGAGTATCTAAGTGCATTGTCGAGGTTGTGGTGTTTAGGGTTGTTGTAGTGACGTTATGGTGTTCAGGGTGTGGTTATAGCGAGTGTGTGGTGTTCACTGAACTACTGTAGCGAGGTTGTTGTGTTTCAGTGATTCACTATAGCGCGGTTGTGCCTGTGCTTCAGCACTTCCGCGAATGAATGAAGAATCTGGGTTGTGCTGGTCAGGAGAGGGAGGAGGGGAAGGGTGGGGGATGGGTCAAGAATGGTGGTCTTGGGGAAGAAACATTGGGCGTGTTTCTTTACACCGGTTGTCTATGTTCACCCATCAGTAAAATGGGTACCTGGGTGTTAGTCGACTGGTGTGAGTCGCATCATGGGACAAGGACCTAATTTGCCCGAAATGCTCTGCATAACAAGGGGCTTTCTATATAGTAGTATGTCACTGATGTCAGCTAGGCCTGTATACCTTGTACTTGTAGTAAATAAAGATATTATTATTATTATTATTATTATTATTATTATTATTATTATTATATTATTATTTTTTTACCTAGGCGTTGGGGACCTCTGCTCTAGGAGTGCCGTCACTCCTCAACGAGTACTTGCCTAAGAACTCAACATCTCTATCGGCATAAATATTAGGGATGTTTCCCCGTTCGTCTTAATTTGTTGACACTTACGACCGATGACGTGGAACAAATCATGGTTACCTGTACACAAATAACCTACACATTGGAAAAAGATCCTTATGGCGGGTCTAGTTAATGGTCCAAATTAGACCGAAACGTCGTCATAAGCTTCTTTATCCTGTGTTCAGGTTATTTGTGTATTGTTCCAGCCACGGTATTGTTCCAGCCACGGTATTGTTCCAGCCACGGTATTGTTCCAGCCACGGTATTGTTCCAGCCACGGTATTGTGCCTTTTTGTTCTTCATGGTTACCTGTTTGTTACCTCTAGTAGCTTCCGGGAGTCACCGCCCCCGCCCCCCTGGAGCCGGGTCCCAGACCAGGTGTCCTGGTTGCTGGCTTGATTGATCAGACAGTTGGTGTCCGCCGCCTGCAGTCCAGTACGCACCACAGCTCGGCTAATTTGGATTGCGGAATTTGAAAAATCTCTTGGAATAGATTTCTTGCTTTGTGATTATGATTCATATAGTCTGAGGTTGAACTGGTGGCGACAGCAGCCAGCTCATGACGTCGGTGCAAATTTGATCACCTTAAAAATGGAGTACGTAGTGTGTGTGTGTGTGTGTGTGTGTGTGTGTGTGTGTGTGTGTGTGTGTGTGTGTGTGTAGCGATAAACAACCTAACGGTTCTTGTGCTTTGAGATTATATAAATTAAAACAGCCAGAGGGGGAGGGGTGGGCCCCTGGGGGATGACTTGTAAGTGAACGGCCTGGGGGATGATATTACTCAGGGGGGGGGGGAGGGTGTACTGGGGAGGGAGTTAGTACAAACAAACTATTTCTTTATGAAGTGTATATAATGCAGTTTACATGTAATAAAATATTGTGGCCAGGAGCTATGAATCGACCCCTGCAACCACAAATAGGTGAGAACAAAAGTAGGCCACTAGCATGCGGTGAATTTGGGGCGCTAGTAGAAGAGGTTTTTAGAGGGTGGGTTGGGAGGTCCTTCAAGGGGGATTTTTATTCCCCTTTATGGTGTGAGGGTGAGGGAGGTGGAACTGGATACGATCCTTACACGTAATGTACGTTTTATAACCTGCTCTCTCTCTCTCTCTCTCTCTCTCTCTCTCTCTCTCTCTCTCTCTCTCTCTCTCTCTCTCTCTCTCTCTCTCTCTCTCTCTCTCGGCTGTAATGTGCGTGTCGGTGTTCATTTCCTTCTCACTATATTCTAAAGTGTGAGTGTATGTTCTATACTTGGGTGTTATTCTCCTGATTATAATGTGTGTTGCATTTTGTTTCTGGTTATAATGTATGTTTTTCTTCTGGCTATAATGTAAACTCGATAGTAACTGAAAAGAGATCCCAATCTACTTGTAACAGAAACAGTTGGTTCGACAGAAGTGATTCCTACAGTATTATAGAATACTTGCTGTTTCCAGAGTGAGCTAGAGCCTCAACCTGTTTACCCTTTATTTAACTCTAGTTGAAAAGAGAGAAGGGAGGAAGAACTGAAGAAGAAGTAACCTTAAGAACACGAGGAAGAAGGATAGCAGAAAATCTTTTGGCCTACATCGAAGCTTATCTGCTGAGAAGGATTATCTAATCTAGCTAGCACCTCTACACGTCTTAGTAGGTGAGGTCAGAATTTAGCTGTGGTCGCTCTTCCTGCCCCCTCCAGTTCCTCGCAAACTGCTGCTGCTGGCTTGGTAAAACAAGTGAAGCAACTAACAAGTTACATTAAAGAACATGTATGACTATTTAATAGAACAGGTGGAAGTAAAGTTTGGATTTCTACATTTACAATTACTAATTTTATGCTGGGTGGTTCCTGGTCATCTTGTCGTGGGTGGTTCGCCAATTACTGTTCAGGGTTCCATTTGACAAATGTCGGCACCGCCATTGTATCTAGTTGGATCACACTTCAAAGCGCCTGTTTATTAATTTCTTGAACTCTGTTTATACCTCAATTTTGTGTCAACTGCAAACATGTTAATCATATTTTAAGATCATTTATGTAAACTAAAAGAAAAAAAGATTGGATTAAGGGCCAGATCCTGAGGAAGTGTGCATGTTAGGTGCAGTCACTCTGACACTCCCCTGTTCAACACTCTGACACTCCCCTGTTCAACACTGTCTTATTGCTGAGTCCGTAATCCAGGTGTGAAGTTTGCTGTACACTCTTAAGTGGGTTTCATTATCAAAGCCACGTGGAAATCGAATGACACTACAAGAAAAAGAGTAGAAAAAAAGAGAGAAGGGAAAGAGTAGAGATGGTAAAAAAACAGAAAAGGGAGACAAAAGGAGGAATGAGGAAGGAGAGAGGTGAGAGAGGGGGAAGAAAACGTGAGAAATGCGAGATAAGAACCCTCGTCTCTCTTTTGTTTTGTCTTCATGTTCCTACACCCACAGCATTGTAGCAGCAGCAGGGGCGCGTCCACCGGGGAGGAGGATGGTGGCGGCACCGGCGTGTACACTAATGGGAGGGTAGGCGGTGGCACGGGCGTGTACACTAATGGGAGGGTAG